>JADDON010000425.1:0-34066 GCA_017140175.1 Fusarium staphyleae
CCCCTCCCCTGCTCCGCCACGCCTGTCGCCGAAGGCTCCCCAGTCCCTACCTACAGCTCGTGTTCGAATAGGAAGGCTTGGAAGGTCCGGTGAGATACAAAAACCGGAAGGCGAAAGGATGGACTCGATGATACGCCACGGTGCGCCACCTTGGGGTCTCCTCCGTCAGCGAAGCCACGGTGGAATCAACAGCGGCGCTTCTGAGGTACCCACTCGGCCACCCCATGATGGTGATAAATACGGCTGTTCATCGTTCATACAGTACCAGGCCAGCATACGGATAGTCGCGCTTTCATTAAACAACAACCAGGCTAATATTGCGACCTGGACGCGGAGCAGATCCAATCTGGTTTAGCCATTCAATAGCACCAATGTGCCACGGAAGGCGGCAGGTCGATGCGCTGATCTGATCAACGTTGTTCAACACAAGACGCTCTAGCGCCCTCGAATCACCGTCAGCGTCACAGTGATCACATCAACCCAGTCCACTTGTTGCTGTGGCTGTGAGACAATCAGGCTGGCTTCACTCAGGTAATATGGGTGCTTGTTCGGAGTCAACTGAGGCTTCTATCGAGGTGCCTGGGCTGTCCGGGCTCGGCGGATGGGATGAGTGACGTTGTCTCATGATCTCATCGCCCACTACGTAAGGCAGTCAGTCGGTAGATTACCTGTAGGCTGTCAACGGCAGAGCGGGAGCCGTGCCCTAGTGCTGCAGACTATCGACTCCTCAGCTCCAGTTCCGTCTTCCCTGATCGCGCCTCGGCAGTGTCATCACCCTCGGCACCCTCTGAACGACTACTACGGAGTACATAATTGGTTATCGTGTCTCTCGGCGGGTTCCTGGTCCGTCACTCCTCATAAATCTCCGCGCTGCCAGGCTGTAGTCGGAGACAAACTGTCGTCTGTCTCTCCCAAGTGCCTGGCTCACCATTATAGCCGCTCAGTCACGCCGGTTTAATGGGCTGATTGGGCGTTTCCGTGTCCACCTCAGCTAGGAAGGGATTCGAAAGGCATTGTCGTCCTTTTTTTAAAGCGGGGAGTATTGTATCTGTCAACCCCTACAGCTGAGTTGGTGGTGTTTCTTAGCCAAGTGTCTCTCCTGTTATATCGACAAGATTAACGTAGGATCTGACTCCCAAGTTAAAGGTGCCCGTCTATATTCGAACTATCACTGCCGAGACTCGATATCGTTTCCTTTGGGCCCATTGCTTTAATCCAATTGGACTCTTCGCCTGTCGCCTACGGAAGGGGAGCCCGCCACGGGCACAAGTTGCAGTTAGTCGTTACTTTCGACTCTAAATTGGTAGGGTTATTGGCTGTCGTGGTGTCTGTTTTACCTTCATTCTCTTTTTCGGACTCGGTACATCAACCATCCAGTACCAGGGCATAGCCATGCGTATGGCGTTTTGCCGAGGTCACCATTGCTCTCCAGGCATCGATAGTTGGGCTTGGTCGCATGGCACGCTTGTTGGGGCCGTCTGGCCAGGTCTTTTCGACTGATATGGGTCTTTGGGTTGCGGTTCTGGTTATCCCACGCGGTCTAGCCGCACGAACCCCATTCCATCCAAGCAGGATCTGAGTCAAAGGCGTACCAACGATTTGAGAGATAAAGATCTGACAAATACGTACGTGGCACTCATTTCCAGCATTCCTTTATAATTCAACGACTCCATTGCTTTCCGCGCCCCTTCGGGTTATTTCACGTAGCGACGTTGTCGTGGGTGGAAGACTCATCGTGGGTTGTCTTTCATGAGTCGTCATGTCATACCTGTCACTCGGCCTAGTTAGCAACGTCAACAGCATGGCAATGCCTCCGTGGCTGTGTCTCTCGGCCGAATTCCTACTTACGTTCCTTATACTTAGCCTAGTGGGTTAACTATCCAGGAACGTTTAGTTGGTCTAACCGGTTAGTACTGTATTTACAGTCAGCCGTCACTCGACGCCAGTGATTCGCATGGCCTGCCTGACATCTGATTTGAGTTCGCCATTTGCGACTTGACTCTCACATTCCGGCAAAGTCCATGTCCCCGGGTTAAGTAGGAAGGGCTAGACCGCGGAAATGGCTCCGTACTCGTCTTAGTAGTTAAGTTGAACATATCAGGACCTAAAAGTCCGGTAGAGTCAATATTTTGCGGTTGAGTATAGGGTAGCGTCAGCGAAGAGGATATCAAGGAGAGAAGGCGGCTCAATAGGCCGGTATATGGACCATTTTGATACTGACCGCCTTGTCTTATGATTATACCCCGGCTATGCTCGCTCTGGGGCTGAATCCGTGTCTTTTTGGATATTGAAGAAGTCTCGTGGTGATGCAAACAACATGTATCAATACGAAGGCTTGGAGGCTCATACGGAATAGACTGGAAGACCCTAGCGAACAAACCCATTTTCAAAACGGTCTCGCCAATCGCAAGTAGCAAAATGATATTGACTCGCGGGGGATATTGGTTCAAAGATTTCGACTGGCCCTTTGAGATAAATGTGTGAATATGGTATTTATCTTGGCCATTAAAATATGATCATGTCATCAAACATGACTAGATGACTCGATATATGGGATGATATGCAATGCACTGGGTAAGTAACGCGCCTCGCCGCAGTCACGTTAGGCCACGCGGCACGAGCAGAGGAAACGAAACAACATTACTACGTAAAAAAGGCACGGTTCGTCTGCCGGGGGGACGAAATTAGGTGCTGACGTAGGCTGCATCGACCAAAGGGCGCCTCCTCTTCACCTGAAGCCGACATGAAAGCCCTGATTTGATGAGGGGGAAGGGGAAGGGCCTCTGGAAGAAGAGGGTGCAGAAGTCGAACGAACAGAGCCTTCACTGTTATCCATGAGACCATGTAAATACCTCATGAGCAGTAAGAATTCCCTCTCCGGAACGAGGGTGATTGGTATTTTCGCATCGGGGCCCGGCCTGACTTGGCGAATACCGACGGGACGGGGATTGATGCATTGGCATTACACGGCATTGCCGATCTGATTCCGGCGCTCAAGGATGAATCCGTGTAAGGACTATTCTCGTCATCTACTGGATAGTACCGGCATTCACAGTTGGATTGCGAGTTGCGACCAAGATGAGCATAGATCGCAGTTTGCATTGTCCTTTGGCGCCGCCCGGTAATCATTTCAAAGTCTAGCCAACGATAATCAGCCACGGCATGAATTGTGACCCGGAAACGTGGACAACGTTATTAACGCAATATCTGGATTGGGTCAATAGCAAGCCACGTCCAATCTTATACCATCACATCACAATTGACGTTGGCAGTTGTTGATCGAGATGAGGGTCCGTCCCTTGGAGGGGTGACTTGTTGGCATCCATTCGCTCTTATGCCTTTGATTGGCTTTCGGCTGGCTTGAACGACAAAACGGGCCAGCCTACGGGGGTTTCACGAGATCGAATGAGGGCTAGTGCCAGGTACCCGAGAGCTGAGAGGTTCCCCTAGAGAATACGTACCGTTTTTAAACATTATCCGTTTTGTTTATGGCTGAGATCCTTGGAAACGGATGGAACAATATCCATGGATCGGCTTTGGGAAATAAATATACTGACCGATTTAGGCAGGTACCCGGTTTAGAAGCAAAGAGGGCTCCAATAAATTACGAGATGCGTTTCGCATTCTCGCGATGACTTCGAGTCGTGGGCTCGTTATCCAGTAGGAACTGAATGACAAACAACCAAATTCTCAGTTGACGCCTGCGCCGTCTGTCACTTCAGCTCACCGACTGCCGGATGACCTGTTGGCGCAAGTGCCAAGGCGTTAGTCGAAGGCTTGGCTTTGGCCAAGCAATCGATGAGTTCGATTGAGTCGTGAGGGTGGAAAAGGGGGCGGTTAGGGGTGCTCAGAGCGCGTTGCCTTGGGAGCGGTGGACGCAGACGTCGCTCTTTTCCTCGCAAGGCGTAGCAACATGCTGATCCCCAGAACCCAGCAGACGGGGATCCGACTTCTAATTTATGCCATAACGACACTAACGGTGGGCAAAATGGTTTGGTTCATGATGCATGCACGCAGCAGCGTCGGCAAGAGATGAGATGCAACCAACGCCGGACCAAGAAACCGAAAAAGACGGACGGACGAGGGCCGGGTCTCATGGCGAAACGCGAGGGCGTCGATCGCATTTCTGGGGGGGAGGCCGGCCAGCGTCTCGTCTTTGCTTGGTGTGCATAGGGGGAGGTTTTCTCTCGGGCGCAGGGGGTTCATAGCGTGTGTTTATTCTAAGTTACGTATCTTATTTTAGGTAACGTTAGCTGGAGGCGCGCCTTGGTTCAGGTGTGGGTGGTCTGCTGTGCCGGGTGGTGGTGCATTGTTCCTGGGGGCTTGTGCCTGGTGCCTGACACTCTCGGTCCAACAGCAAGTCGCTACATACGCACTAACTAAGTCTGTTAGTTACATAGTCGATGGCGGGGCATCCGATGGGTGAAAACAAGGGGCTAATGGAGGACAACAAGGGGCATCACGATGGGTCAAGTGCACTGGAGAGTAAAGGGTTAATTTCCCGTCCTTGATCAACATAGCGGGTATTGAGCGTCGTGGACCGAGTAGCGTCCCCCTGGGCTGTCGCTGCCCCCCTCTGGACTCGCACGTCGTTGACCCCTGATCTCGCTGAGCCCCGGCAGGCCCAAGATAGTCACCCCTTGCTGGAACTGAAGCTAGCCTTGCTAGGAAGTAGTATCTGTCTCTGGCATCTCTCTTGGGGCATGTCTCGCCCCTGGTTGCGTCTTAATCTTGAGCCTCACCCTGTGCGTGTTCGTGCTTGATCTGGGTCTGCCAATCTCTCCCACCGCTCCCGTCCTTCTTTTCCCTCGTCTCCCCCCCGTCTCCTAGTGTTCCCAGTCCTGGACCCCAGTCAAGACGCTCGGCCATCCTCTCTTTCTATCCCCTTTGGTCTCCGCCGCCCCCCCAGGCGCTTTGTTCATTTGATTTCCTCTTCATGCTCTTCCTTGCCAACTGAGAGTTTCATCTTCTCCTCACTCTCTCCCACGCTCATTACAAGTTTGTTTCTGGTTCGTTGCCTCAACACATTCGCTTCTAAAGCTGTCGCTCGCTACAATTGGGGATCGGACTCTTACATTCCAACCCACAACAACACAAGAACAGGTCAGTCGATACGATACGATAGAAAGCACCCGGGTCCGGAGCAAGGCACCTGGACCAGCAGACGAGAGAGACGAAGAGAGCAGACGATCACCGGACTTGTTGCAAAAAACCACCCATCATCCACGAAGCGCAACCTATTCCTATCAACTCGCAACGACGGACGGCATGTGCGCCGAAGTGGCGTCTCAAAGAGTCGTTAAGCCATTGAAACATCCAAAGGGGAGCACAAGAACATACCACCTCGCTAATGGCGACAATTACGACAATGGCAACTACAACTACAACTAAACCGGTTCGGCACCGGAGCTGATCTCAACTACCACCTCGCTCTCCAGTCTCATCCGTCTCCAGTCTTCCGCCCTGCTCTCCTGTTAGAACTTGGATGGTGGTCTAGAGGCTATCATGTCCTCCGCAGCCGCCGTTGAAACGTTGGGAACTAACCGCAAACCTTGTATAGATACTCTAGCCGGATCGCCAGAACGCCACCGACCGTTACGATGAAGAACTTGATCACCTGCGCCCTTGCCGCGACACTGGTCGCCGGCGGCAGCGCTCACCAGCACCAGCACCAGCACATCCATGCCCGTCGCCAGGCCGGATCCAAGGACTCCAAGCGCGGCGCTACTGTAACCCAGTACGTTGCTGCGACCGAGACCATTTACGAACTGGGCGGACAAAAGATCGACCACGAGCAAGCCAAGGCTGGCATCCACGGCGGCAAGCTCATCATTGTTGGCGAATCTAACCCTACCTACCAACCCCCTGTCGAGACTGTGGTTCAGCCCGAGGAGAAGGCCACTCTCGCCGCTCAATTCTACGAGTCTGAGCCTGCCGCTGAGCCCACCGTGGCCTACGAAGTCCCCGTTTCTTCCGTCCCTGCCCCGGTCCAGTCCAAGCAGGCTACTACTCCCAGCAAGGGAAGCGACAAGTCTGGTTCGCATGGCAGTGACAAGTCTGGTTCCTCGTCTAGTGGCTCCAACTCCGGTTCGTCATACGGCAGCGGCGACAGCAGCGGCAGCTCGGGTGTCAACCGCAAGTTCCAGAGTGGAAAGGTCCCTTGCAGCGAGTTCCCGTCCGAGTACGGCGCTGTTCCCCTTGACTGGCTCGACCTGGGCGGCTGGTCTGGTATCCAGTTCGTCCCCGACTTCACCCTAGCCTCTCTCAGCATTGTCAAGATCGCCACTGGCATTGCTGGCGACACTTGCACCAAGGGCGCCATGTGCTCTTACGCCTGCCCTCCTGGCTACCAGAAGACCCAGTGGCCCAAGGCCCAGGGCTCCACCAAGGAGTCTGTTGGCGGCCTCTACTGCAATAACGAAGGTTACCTTGAGCTGACCCGCGACGAGTTCGACACTCTCTGCGACCCCGGTGTTGGTGGCGTTTCTATTCAGAACGATCTCGACGACGACGTTGTTACCTGCCGAACTGACTACCCCGGAACCGAGAGCATGGTTATCCCCGCCCTCGCTAAGGCTGGAAGCACCGTCGACATTTGCAACCCCAACCAGGACAAGTACTACATCTGGGACGGCTCCGGCACTTCCGCCCAGTACTACGTCAACAAGAAGGGCTACGGCGTCAAGGATGCTTGCGTTTGGGACAGCCCCATGGGTAAGGATGCTGGCAACTGGTCCCCCGTCATTCTCGGCGTCGGTCAGGCCTCGGACGGCATCACCTACATCTCCATCTTCCAGAACCTGCCTACCAGTCATGCTGAGCTCGACTTCAACATTGAGATCAAGGGCGATGTCAGCTCCAAGTGCTCTTATGTCAACGGCAAATGGTCAGGCGGTGCCAATGGCTGCACCGTAAGTTCCCCCATACATCACGCTTGATAGCCACATGCTAATTTGATTGCAGACTGGTGTTCCCGAGGGAGGCAAGGCCATTATCCGATACTTTTAGAAAAAGTTGCGTGGCTTGCAGAGTAGGATGTGCGTATTTTTGGAACTTCTTGTCAATATTCTAGGCTGCAGAGCTTGGGACCCTTCGGACGCTGGCCACGGACGAGGACAAGCAGCTGGGCACGAGTTGAATCTGCCGACGACGTGTACCGCGGCTGGTACGAGCGGGATTCCTCCCTTTGTTGAGCTGGGCTAAATTATTGGATGCGGACTGGACAATGTAAAGGGACTGAAGAACGTTTTCGGCGGCTGATCTAGGTGCCAATCTTTTTCTCTGTCTTTTTTTCAGCCATATTATTTTCAGTCTCGCTTTTCTTTGTCTGCACGTACTCCCGCGTATGCATTTGGTCGCTTTTTCATACATGTCTGACCAGCGAAAGACTGCCCGATCGTATTGCGACGAACGGATGCATATCAGCCAGCGATTGCGATTACCCATGGGGAGGAAGCGCGTGGCGTTTTACAGCCCCCGAGGGAGAGGGCGTATACTAGAATCTCTTTTCGGTGGAGGAAGAAAAAGGCTCGATACAGGCTGGCGTCGTTGGGTCCCGCAGCTCGACCCCCCCTTAAAGCTTGTCGTGTAATGTCTGAACCTAGTACTCTATAGTGTTTTTTTTGATATGGTAATTGATTGTTTCTGTTTCACCTGCGTAACGTATGAGACCAAGGACCGCATTGCGGAGAGGCCGGAGGCTCGAGGCTGCGTCATCCCGGCTCCGGCTCCGGCTCCGGACACGGACACGGGAGGTTCTGTGTAAGCCAAGTGGTCAAGGTCCCTGGACGCCACCAACGTGGGATTTTCCTTTGAGTGTGGAAGCACTACGGATAGAAGATGAGCGCTTGTTAGCGGCTGTATCTGACGACGGGTGTGCCGCATCGTGCAGCGAGCGTCATGCCTCATGTGATACTTGCAAGATCGGAGTAAAAGGCGCCGGGTGACCCAATCCCCCCGCACTTTGAGCGTCATGGTCGTGACAATGTCCGAGATGGGTTCTCGCCTGGAGCTCGTTGTCACATTTTAAACTCAATAAGCATTAATATACATCCTGTTATCGTTATCGTCATTGACGACTCCTGCCTCCACTCGCACGCATAACGTTTATTAGTTAGTTGGCTTGTCAGCCTCTCTCTTGACTTCTCTTTTGCTCCCGTCAAGTACCAACCCCAGATCTTGGTCAATCTTATCCTCTAGACTAACCTAGATTTCGAGGCTCGGAGAATAATAATGTCGCTGAACCGTGTACAGAGCATCGAAACGCTCTCGGTCCCCCCGGGCCACCACCACCACCATGAGATGCCCGGGCGTGAGAGGAGGACCAGCGATGCGAGCTTAATGGTGCGGCGGTTGACTTTTAATCCGGTGCCGCAGGACTACGAGACGGCATCGTTGAGGCCGGATGAGCCCCATGTTGACACGGTTGGCGCCTTTGAAGTGCCCGAGTGGAAGAGGAAGCGTATGATCTCTTTCCCTCATGGGTATGACCTTGATGATCAAGTGCTGACACGCTTCATAGTTCAGATTGTTGCAGCAGTCGTACACTGCCTCTTTGCAGCAGGAATAGGTAACTTCGTCTCCTCACTTTTCAAGAATTGATTTAACCAACAACCCATACATAGTCTTTGGCTATGCTGCCATCAAACCGGTCCTCAAGCTCCAAGGTGCATACTCGGATATCTGCAAGCTCAGCCATGATGACACCGGAGACGTCCTCGCCGACAACGCCCACGATACCTGTGTCGAGATTCGCCTCAACCTCATGTTCACTGTTGCCGCTGTGGGAACAAACGTCGCGGCTCTCCCAGTCGGCGCTATCCTAGACCACTTTGGCCCTCGTATGTGCGGTCTGCTCGGGTGCTTCTTCCTTACTCTGGGCGCATTGCTCATGGCCTATGCCACCTCGCTACCCTTTGATGCCCTGCTCCCGGGATACCTCTTCCTCGCTCTTGGAGGTCCCTTCACCTACATATCGTCCTTCCAGCTCTCCAATGCCTTTCCCCGACACTCGGGCCTTATCCTTGCCCTCATGACGGGCGCATTCGACTCGTCGAGCGCTCTGTTCCTTATCTACCGCCTGATATACAACGCCACAGATGGAGGCTTCACCTTGCGCCGATTCTTCCTGGCCTATCTCGCCGTCCCTGCCGTCATACTCGTGAGCCAGATGCTCCTCATGCCTGCACAGTCCTACAAGACAGTTGGCGAACTTGTCGGCCAGGCAGCAGAGGCGGATGATGATGCCATGGACGATGCCGACAGCGACACGCAGCCCGCAGAAGACCAGGTCGACGAACATACAGCTCTACTGCGTGAGGAGAGGCGCGAGGAGAGACAGCGGCGCGAGGCTGTCGTCCAGGACATCGAGAACCTCCTTGGCTCGGCAAAGGGTGACCGTCAAGTCGAAGCCAAGGAGAGGCAGCACGTGGCCTCGGGCGTCTGGGGCGTGCTCCATCACTGCACAGTCTTCGAGCAAATTCGATCCCCGTGGTTCATCCTTATTTGCATCTTCACCGTGGTGCAGATGACGCGCATCAACTTCTTTGTTGCTACCATCCGTCCACAGTACGAGGCCATCTTTGGAGACCATGAGCGTGCTGTGCGAGTGAACACATTCTTCGACGTCGCCTTGCCCGTGGGCGGCATCTTCTCCATACCCTTTATCGGCACTGCCCTCGATCATGTCAGCACCGTCGTTGTTCTCGCGACTCTTGTCGCTTTCGGCACCCTCATCGGCGTCCTGGGTGTCTTGCCCTTTGACTGGGCTGCGTATACCGGCATTGTACTCTTTGTTCTGTACCGTCCGTTCTACTACACCGCGGTGTCAGATTACAGTGCAAAGGTCTTTGGCTTCCGAACCTTTGGAACCGTCTACGGCCTCATCATTTGCTTGTCTGGCCTGTTGAACTTTTCACAGTCGGGCCTTGATATTTTGTTCCACGAGACTTTCAACGGTAACCCCGTGCCGGTTGATGTGATACTGCTGCTTCTTGGGCTTGTTGTTGGCGTCTCGCTTGTAATCTTTGTTGCGATACAGCTTAGGAAGATACATCGAAAAGCTCGGGCGCGCATATCTCAATGATTTATGGAAGCATTTGCGTATGCATGGAAAGAAGTGCCAAATTGTATTACCTTGTTCTATTTGGGTCATCAAGACAGCTGGATCATGTTTGTTTTCACCAGAAGATATGTAATCATTTAGCATGCAGCGTTGAACCCGAGCTATCCATCTGTAGACAGATAATAAATGTGTCATTCATTGTTAAACTAACCTCCTATCATCGTCCCTTATGAGAATGTTCAAAAGCTACCGAGCGAACCCATTTCAGTCTGATATTCAGGGAATATACAGGCATTCCATATTACCAGGTTAATCACGTAGCCAACTCGATGCAAGTGTTCCATTGAATATATCTCAACAAAATAGCACATCGGTGTGCTTACTCGTACTCGGCCTCGGGAGTGCGGAAGGGCTCCTCGCCACAGTACTGGCCCCAACCGTCAAGCTGAGCAGAGGCCCACTTGATGATCTTGCTGAAGCCCGTATCCTCCTCCTTGGCGGTGCAGTAGTAGCTCTCATCCGACGGACTGAGCTTACCCGTCTCCTCCACCGAGGGGGGGTACTCGATCTGGAGCACGGGCTTGCCGGCGTCGATATACGTCTGGAAGTCCTCGCAGAACGGCCAGCTCTCCTCGTCGGGGTTGCTGTTGCCACGGCAGGACTCAAGCACGGCAAAGTCGAGGCTCGAGACGAGGTCCTTGGCGATCTCGGGGGCATTCTTCTGGCCCACCAGCAGGGGCTGACCGTTCTTGGTCTTGATGGAGTGGGCATACTCGGCGAGGTTCTTGAGGTAGGTAGTATAGTCGGAAGACTTGAGTTTGAAGCCCGAGGGGTCCTCGTCGTCTTGCTGCCAGGCGTCCACGTTGTCCGGGTCAACGGCGTCGCAGCCGACCTCGACGGCAACATCGAGGCGGGCCTGCTGGAGCTCGAGAACACGCGAGTCCCGGATGTCAAGGTACCACTCCTCAGAGTCGTAGGGGTAGGCCAGAGAGTTGCCAATGACCTCGGCAGGGAAGTCCTTTCTGTCGTCATCCCAAGCCTGAACAGCTCCGGCGTTGAAGTAGCAAATCACAAATTTGCCAGCGCTCTAGTTGAGTTCATCAGTCAGTATCAAGTTGGACAACTCTCTATCAGATGTAGTGGTTGGCCCACCTTGAGCATAGGAATCATCTTGGGGAACTCGCGAGCATGGCCCAGGTCAATGTCCCAGACCTTGGCTTCGGATGGGATGAAATCACTGGCGCTATCGTGCTTGATCGGGGTGTGAATGCAGATTTCCCACTGCACGCCAGGCTTGAAGTCTGCAAAAGCAGTAGCCGCTGCGCTAGCTGCGGGCTCGGATTCCCGGACAACTGTTGAAGTAGCGTTGTTAGCCCCATAGATCGGGGTGTTGATTACAGGAGGTACATCTTGAGTAGTTGTAGCGCCCCTGTGAGCACGGCATTCACCTCTACGACGAGCGTTGACAGAGCCTCCGAGGGCCAGAGCAGAGAGAGCAACTCGGTTAAAGGCCACCATGGTTGCAGATCCGGTTCGAGGTAAACGTTGACAAGGTGAGGATGATGAAGGGGAATCGCTTTAAGCTTAAAATAAAGTTTAGTGCAAGAGGGCTGACTAGAAGAGAGCGAGACGGATTCCAAAGAAATGCGGACTTGAAAGGCACTAAAGATCAGTGATACCAAGCACCTCATGGGCTTGGGCTTCGCTGTATTTGTATTGATTTTTCTGCTGTCGAGAAGAGAACCCTGCCTGCCTCGAGACTATCAACATGTAAGCCGTGTAAGACGGATAACTGGACGGTTGTGGGTAGGGAGATGAGACCCCACCAAAAATCCTTGCTTATGCATTAGAGATGGGATGGTAAGCTGAGAGAAGAGGTGCCATTTCGAAACACCTCGTATTCCGGAGGATCATTCTGTAGGATCGAGAGAGACGCCAGGGCGACGTTTCGCCCCAGCTATATCGGGCGTAGTCTTCAGGTGGTAGGATGGGCCAAGTCTTCCTCAGCTCCTGAAAAAGGCGTGGTCAACTCCACGTCGATCCTTTCGTTCGATTAATTAGAGGCGCCGCCAGGGCATGTTTAAAAACTGACTAGCACCGCGGCCCGCTCTAGCCCTACACGAGGACCGAGACCGTAGGGAAGGATTCGAAAGCATGAGTACTATCGTCACAGGGGCTGGCTCTAAAGCTCCATGGCTGTCCCCACGGCAGCTTCCCGTGCTCTCCGTATCTCATCGCGCCTCTCCTCGTTCTCCTCCTTGAGTCGTTCCTCGACTTCGTCTCTGATGGCACCAAGATCGGGCGGTATTGTTTGGAATTGAACACTCGGTGCTGCCTGCACAAAGCGGAGCTGCTCTGTAACATGCTGCACAATGTCTTGTAACCGTTTTGTGGGGTTGCGGTTCGGTCGCGGCTCGCCGAGGATCTGCTCCAGAGTCGGAAAGAGAGTGTCTTGCCTAAAGTGGTCTCGCCATGGTGCATGCTCCGGCAAGACAGGATTGATCTTGTCCTGGCAGTTAATGGCGATACTAGTTTCATACGTCCATGCCCTGGCGACATTCCGCGGCGTGTACCCGCCGCCACCAAAAAGGATCATTGGGATGCCCATCTCCTTGCAAAACTTGACACAAGCTCCGTGGCCTTGCACCTGTAGGTTGAAGCGACCAAGACGATCCCCCGCTAGGGAATCAGCGCCGCATTGCAGAGCGATAGCCCCAGGCCGGAACTTTTCCACGATTTTACCAATCACAGTGTTGAACAGGTGATCGTACTGCTCATCCGTAATGCCATCGTTCAGGGGGACGTTGAAGGCGTGATGAGAACCCGGGTTATGCTCGCTCTTAGGACCGTTATCATCGAGGGCACCAGTGCCTGGAAAGAAGTTGTTCGGGTCGTATTTGTGGAATGAAACAGTCATGACTCTGTCGGTGGAGAAGAAAGCCTCTTCAACACCATCGCCGTGGTGTACGTCAATGTCGATGTACAAGACGCGAGGATAATAACGTAGAAGCTGGAGAATAGCGAGCACAATGTCATTGATGTAGCAGAAGCCAGAAGCCTCCGATCTCTTGGCATGGTGAAGACCGCCGCCCCAAGAGATAGCAATATCGGACTGCTTGGAGCATATTTTCCTGGCAGCATCGAGAGAACCACCGGCCGAAAGGGAGCAGTAGTTGTAAAGGCCATCAAAAAGGGGACAGTCGGAGCCACCAAGATTGAATTTGAGGTCTAGATTTTGGTTCTCAAGATCTCGGGGCACGGGCTCAGGAAGAACAGTTCCGAGAAAGTCAAGATAATCTGTAGAGTGAAAGTCGGCGAGTTCTTCGTACGTGGCGGCTCGTGAGATGTAGTTGTCCATGGCAAAGGACATACCGTAAGAATAAATCAAGCTCTTGGAGAGTGTCAAGCGCCAGGGCTTCATGGGGTGAGTGACGCCAAAGTGGTGCTTTTCGATATCGGGATTGCAGTGAAAAGACACATTGTAGCCCTTTGGCCGCGTGATGCCTGACTCCTCGGCGACGCGTTTGCACTTGTTGTAAAATTTGGCATTGTCCATCTCACTCGCCAGCCCAAGCGGCGTATTTGAGTATTCCTCGACAACGGCACTATCGCGCCCTTCATCTGCAATGTGGGGGAGATAGTTGGGTTTTGGCACCCGGTATCTGTAAGAGTCCATGTCCATGGCTGCAAACAATGGCAGCAGCGTTGCCGACGTTCAAGATGCTTGCAAGCGATGAGATTTGATGGATGAACAAGCGAATGAGTAAGCAGAGTCCACGAACGCGTCAGTCAAACTTATGCGCTTAAGATGAAAGATTCGATGCTGCCAATGTAGATAAGCCTGAAGCACGAGGATAGAAAAATGCTCGCTGAGTCGTGGTATTTGTTACCGATGTCGTGATGATGTTGAAGTAGAGAGTTGAGGGTTGTTGTACCTGGAAAGATGGATCGGCCCAAATCTTGAGATTCGGAATGGCAAGTGGTTGGTTGGCGGCGGAGAACCAGCCTGCAGCCTGTACCTTTTAGCGTGCATAACTAACTAATGAGCCCGGTCTAAGCCAAACACGGCCTATCAACTACAGCAAAACAGGGCTATAACGATCACGTGGTATACCGATATCCGGGCTGTAGCGATATTTGACCTCTGAGTTACTGATTTTCCACTATAATAACGATAAGCCTTGATAATAACGATATCGTCTGAAAAGGGAGAAAATCGTTATAAAAAATCAGAGAGAAAAAAAATTCTTTCTTATTTCTTTGAAATAAGCTTATAAAAATGCGTTTTCTTGAAAAAATATTTAGAGGTGTGAGTTAGGTTGATGAGGAAGAAATTCTTGAGTCACGTGAAAAGTCACGTGACTACTCCCACACCTGTTGGCTATAGGGATATCCGGGCTATACCGATAGGGTAGCCTGTACACACGACATCGTTATAACCCTGTTTTACTGTATGAACGTTAGTTGAAATCAAGACTGGAGGTTTGTGGCTGCAACGTGGAAAAAGTGAAGTGGCGCGCCGAGGCTGAAGAGACGTCACCTCTCCGTCGACGTCGTCTCTCGGCTGGACTTTTGTTCCGCGGCTCTCCAAACCTTACAACGCGCCTCCACTCATCACTCATCGCAACATCGCTCCCCAAAAGGAAAACCTAGAGAAAACCTAGAGAAGAGGACACTTCGGTGGTTGCTGCTCGCATTATATCGTTGCGACCGCCAAAGGACGCCCCATATTCACCCTCCAAAGAACAAGAACAACTCTTTCTTTGTGCGCCAAGCAGGAGCCAGCAGGTACCGAGGTGAGCCGAGCCAAGTCATTCACGTCGAGTTACTCTCAGCGCTTTCTCTGATATCAAAGCGAGCCTATCACTGTCTTGGGCGTTGCTCGTGACAACCACTCCCTCCCCTGCTCTTCGCTCTTCGCTCTTCGCTCTCTGCCTTTTGGCGTCGGGACCCGTCTGGGACCACTTCTTTCTTCGGTCCCAGCTTGCCCTTGTCTTGATTGACCAACCACCAGACACCTGTCTATTCGCTTTGTTTCTCTTTATCTGCATCTCCATTCTACCTCGCGCCATATCCGTCTAGCTCGTCGCATGGGGCCTTGAGAGCTTCGACGTCATCGCTTTCTTATATTAGCTCTTTGTCGCGGGGCTATCCCAATCGTTAACAATCATGCCTAGAGACGACTTGTCCATCGACTTCGTCAAGAGGATGCCCCAAGCCGAGCCTCTCGACCCCGGCTTGATCGTCGACGACTGGATCAACCGCGTCCAGAACCTCCCTGAGGAGATCCGCTTCATCCAAGAGGAGATCGCCGACAAGGACCGCCAGTATACCGAGTGCCTCCGTACCATCGAGGACCGTGACGGGAAGATTCAGAAATGGATAAAGACAAACGGAAGCCACGAGCCCAACCCTAAGGAGGACCTCCTCCGTGCCCAGGTCCGCGAGAATTATGCGCGGGCTGACCAGCTGTCGCAAGACAAGATCGCCTTGTGCCAGAAGATGCAAGTCATAACAGACAAGCACTTGCGAAATCTAGACACCCAAATCAAACTGCTCTACGATCGTGCCGAACCTGGCTTCACCGACCCTGATGATGTGCCATCATTACTCCGACCGAGCGCCGCAAACCATACCGCACCCTCGATTCGTGCCATCAACCCGGCGAGCCATGTCACGGCTACTGGCCCTGCTACTCCCTTGACTGCTGCGCAAACCTCGTCCAATCCTACGCTCGCCCGACTCCCAAACCACCCCAATGTTCGACATGCGCAAGCGCAACAGCACGCCGCGTCCGCTCCCGCTACGCCAGCAGCCAGCATTATATTGAATAGGCAAAGAGAGGGATCGGCAGGACCTGCGACGAAACGTGCACCCAGGATAAATCCTTCGTTGGGAAATGTGCCAGCCACGTCAAGTGGCTTAGCAAGACATTCATCCCTCGGACCAGGCACTCCTAAGGGGGCTGTCGCTGGGGGACCTGGATCTCTTGCTAGAGCCGGGAGCGCAGGACCAAGATCTGGCTCAGTCAAGTCGATGGGAAACGCGAGTGGTCGCCGGGGTACCCCTACTGGCGGTGCACGAAAGAAGATCATCAACAAGTCGTCGCTTTCTCGCGTCAAAAAGGTTTCGAATAGGAATTCGCCTGCACCGACTGTCGATAGCGAGTTGTCCGATGTTGATAGTGGAAGCGGGGACGACGACGACGGCGCCGATGGTCGATCGAGGGGCACGCCCGCCATGGATGGCAAGGATGGAGACGGAGACGAGCTATTGGGCGACGCTGATGATGATGATGAGGAAGGCGGTGACGACAAGAAGTATTGCCTGTGTCATAATGTGAGCTATGGAGACATGGTTGCATGCGACAATGACAACTGTCCCTATGAATGGTTTCACTGGTCGTGCGTTGGACTCAAGAGTGAGCCTAATGGGACTTGGTACTGTCCAGTGTGTACAGAAAAATTCCAGAAGAAGAGCAAATAGCCCGATGATGCGGGCAGGATGGGGTTCTAGATCGCGAATGCTGGTGTTTGGTGTGGAAAATTTGGGTCTTTCAGTTTCTGGCGTTTTGGGGACGACTTATACCCAATATTGGTTCGAGTAGAGCGACTGTTGAGAATGAGAATTGACAGAGCGTGTGCCTCAGTTTGAGGAACAACTTGCTGGCTTTGTTCATCTTTTGCGTGATTTGTTTTGACTACGAAGGCCGAAGAATACATTCGACGACGCCACGCCTGACACCCTCGGTCTCCTCTCTTAACGTTTCTACTTGGGCACCCTTTTCCCGTGCTTTATTGATAAAATCATCCAGCGAACCACCAACGCCAAAGTACAGTCTCTTTGCTGCGACATAAGCGCCGGCCTCGCTTCCATTGACACTCCGTTCCCTAGCGAGAATGGAAAACAGAGTCTCGAGGAACGCCTGAAGGGCAAACGGTGAGTATATTGTTTCCGCGCCAAGCAGAAGCGTGCTGCTCGGCTGGCTCTCACCGGCGGACAAGGTATACAGGAGGTCAACGAACTCTTGCGACCAGGCACCGGAGACAAATGAGAGGTTGATGCCGGATGTGACGAGGGACTGTTGAAAGGCAGCAAGTACTTCAGGGCCGAGCTCGACCTCGCCCTCGATGGAAAAAGCGTCTTGGAGAGCGGGTAGTTGAGGGTTGCTTAGTGCCCAGGAGAGGATGAAGTTGGGGAGTGTGACGAGCTGGAGCACTGAAGGGTTGTAGTCTGCCAAGATGAGAGATAGAGGCTTCTTCTCTGAGTCTGAAGCCATGGCCCATTGGAAGAGAGCCAGGGTAGGTAACGCGGTGCCACAGCCCAGCTATTGAAGCGTGTTAGTCTATGCAACACACCATTTCTATCAAAAGCATACCTCCATGACCCGCAAGGGCATCTGCTGCAACGTCGAGAGAGCCTTCTTGGCCGCAAGGACCTTGACAAGATCAACACTGCTCTCCCAGCTCTTGAATCCCCCCTCATAAACCCCGGTCTTGACATCATGGCTGCCCAGCCCCTCGGACTGCGCACCAGCGACATCCTCCTCCTCGGCCATCAGCTGCACCCTGACATCCCATAGCTCCCTCCGCGGTAGCCGCACAGCGGTACCGTCGTCTAGAGTCACATCTAGTGTGCTGTACGCGATCTTGGACGGTAGCTGGGAGAGGAGAACAGCGAGCTCGTGGTGAGTGGGCGGCAGCTGAGGTTTCCCAGGGACAGGGAATGCGCTACTGGAGGCTGGGACTGGGGCAGGTTCAGGAGCTGATGATGCCTGCTCGTCGTCCGAGATGTCGTCTCCGGCAAAACCAAAAGAGAAGGACATGATGGGCGTTGTTTGTGTGCTTGCTCTGTTAATGTCTTGCTTCACTGTTGAGCTATACAGCAGGGCTTGACAAAAAGCTGTGAGTGTGTGCACTGTGCAGTGGGGCGCAGACTAAGAGCTTTTATGGGTATCGGGCACTGTGCTGGGCTACTGGAAGAAGAATCTCGTCAACGCTGCCATCTTGCCCGTCATCACTTTTACAGGCTCATTAATTTATCAACACCACGCTCTTTTTACAAAAATAGCAGCACAGTCTCAAGTAAAAGTAGCTTCGATTTACAATGCGTACTTCTGTCCTGAGGCTGGCATCTGCCGCCAATACTCAGCGCGGGCTCAGGCCAAACCCCATGGCCCTTCTTCCCCCCATCCATCTCTACCGCCGCCTACTCCGTGCCCACCGCAAGTACTTGCCAGCTGAGATGAGGATTCTGGGAGACGAGTATGTCAAGGCTGAGTTTAGAGCACACAGAAAGGTGGACAATCCCTCTCATCTGGTACGTCGATTGCCTCTCTTCTCTTTGAATATGTACCCGCTCGGCTAATGCGGTCCTAGATTGGCTTCTTGACCGAGTGGCAGCTCTATGCGCAAAAGATTGAAGGTGATGCCTGGGTGGGCGATAAGCTTGATGAGCAGAAACTTGCAAAGATGAGCGGTGAGTGAGGTTAAAAGCGTATTGTAACCTTTGAGACTGACGGTCTGATAGATGAGCAAATACACCAGCTGTATGAGTTGATGCAGGCCATCCAGAAGAGGGCCAAGGAGGAAGGCGAGTCGGAGTCATAGAGACTCAGTGTATTAACTGTAGACTCAAACCATTGTACAACTATGTCAACCTTAGCAATCCTTTTATCTTGCTTCTACCTCGCTGTCTCATCTATCTATCTACCTTCCAGTGCTTCCGCAATCCAACTTGCTTGGATGGCACTGACTTTCTTTGCATAGTTCTTATTGGTATACACGTGCTCAAGAAACATGATGGCCTCCTTCTTCTGTCCATGCAGCACACTCGCAGGATGGATAGCGACGATATGCTTGCCGTGGACCGTAACAAAGCTAGCATCCGGGGCCAACATGGCCGTCTTCAACGCAAAACCCCGAAGGAAGCACTTGAGAAGCTGCTCAGCCCGCTCTGGAGAAATTGGGATAAACGGCTGAGGATCAGCTGGTGGAGCCTCGGACAGGAGTTTCTCTTTGAGGCACATGCCACGAAGCTGCCTCCTGATGTTCAGCGCCTGCCTCATGTTGCGCATGTTGATCTTTCGCTGCTTGCACCAATTTACCCTGTCCGCGTTCTCTGCCGTGTACTGCTGTATCGTGGTGAGGTACGTGATGATGTCCCCTTCGCGGCGCTGGAGTTCTTTCCTGAACGTCTCGACTTCCTCCTGGGCTTCCTCGGACTGAATGCTTAAAAATATGTCTTCCCCCGAAGTAATGCACGAGATGATATCAATGACTTCGACCACGCAGTCGAACTCGGGCTGCGCAGCGGCAAGAAGCACTGCACCCAGTGGCGCTGAGATGGGTAAGCGAGCCATTGTCTCACCAACTGTCGTGATGGTGCCGTCGTCGTTCAGTGCTCCAAGAAAGTGTAGATGAACCAGAGCCTTTTCGATCGCCTCTGTTTCCGGTGGATCCATGAGAGGGAAGGCGAGGACGTCCTGAATTCCACGGGCTTTCATTGTCAACACAGCTCCTAGCACATCGTTCCGGAGGATTTCGGGAAGATCTGAGTCCTGCAGCGTCTTGAATGCCTGTTCTGTGTATAGACGGAAACTCTTGCCTGGCCCTTCACGGCCTGCTCGACCGGTCCGTTGCACGGCTGATGACTTGGAAATCGGTTTGGCGAGAAGGGACTCCATGCCCAGTCGTGCTCGGTACTGCTTCACCTTGGCCTTGCCGCAATCCACAACATACCTAACTCCGGGCACAGTAACCGAGGTTTCGGCAATATTTGTCGCCAGCACAATCTTCCTCGTAAACGATGCTTTAACGGGCAAAAAGGCCTCGCGCTGGGCATCCATAGATAGTTGACCGTACAGAGGAAAGACCTTGACCTTGGGAACGTTAGACGCCAGGGTCTCTGCGTACTCCTCAATCAGCTTTTGCGCCGCCTCAATCTCCTCCTGACCCGTCAAGAAAGCGAGAATATCTCCAGGAAGCTGTTCCTGTAAATGTATCTTAAACACTGTCTTAAGAAGAGCATCCTGTAGGTCGGCTACCGGGCGTGGTTCATGTGTGACCGTAACAGGATATTGTCGTCCTTTGATCTTGAGAACTTGGAGGTGACTAGTGCCCTGAGTGTTGTTGGGTCGAACGTCTTTGAAAAACTCTTGAATGCCCTCCACGTCTGCTGTTGCACTCATGATGACCACTTTGAGGGGGATGCCACCGCGGCCTGATAGATCACCTGCCAGGATCTGTTTTAGAAACCCGACGAGGAGATCAACGTCCAGACTGCGCTCGTGAATCTCATCAACAACGATAGCGCTGTAACTTCGAAGATTAGGGTCCCGCAGAAGCTCTTGGAGTAGCATTCCCTCGGTCAAGAACTTGATTCTAGATCCTTTTGGAACCTGGTGATCGAACCGAACCGAATAACCAACCAGGCCATCGGGTCGTCCTTTTCCTAGCGGGGTGCCGGCTTCCTGGGCCACTCGGTGCGCCAAAGTTGTAGCTGCAACTCGTCGAGGCTGCGTGATTGCGACCATTCCTCCCACCGAGATGTCATCATCCGACCCAGAGATCTTGACCTTCTGGCGCCTGCACCAAGACTCCTGGTAGATGAATTGAGGAACCTGGGTACTCTTACCCGAGCCCGTCTCACCAACTAGGACAAGTACGTCACTACCTGACTTTCGTAATGCTTCCTGGATCTCTTCGCGGTACTGCCATATGGGAAGCTGCTTGCGCGTCTTGAGCAAACCGCGATCCTCCCGACTCCGAGGTTTGTTGGATGTTTGCTCCCTGCTGAATCTCTTGGGTCCGGCAGATGTCTTGTTCTTCTTCTCATCCGGTTCAACAACCTCCGCGGATTGCACGGCGGGTTCAATTGGGGTGGTAACCGTAGAAGCGATCTTCTCTGGCTTGGCAGCAGGCGCTGTGAGATATCCCTCGAGGGAAATGGCCTTTCCACCTATAGTGAGAGCATTGGGATCTGTCCGAGTCTTTCTTCTCTTAGCAGGACGAACAGCAACATTTTCCGTTGTCATTTTGGTAGTGGTGAGACTCGCCGACTAAGTCCTTTTCTTTGCCTTCGGAGCTGGAAAATTTGAGTGCGTAAGGTGAAGGACCGTACACAGTGCATATAGACAAGCACTGTGTATCATGGAACGTCTGTCATGACTCTCACCTACCTAGGTCTCTGCGACGATGAAACGTTGGACTCTAATATGCAAGGTTGATTAAGCATTGATTTAGTATTAACATACTTGATCGTTTCACCAGACTTCCTCAATCGTCCCGTAACGATGTCAGTAGCCTCCATTGAATAATACAACACAATCCTGCTACTCATTCAATGCTGCGATATAAAATGAGAAACAACTGAGAAATTCGTCACAGCCCTTCAAAACCTACTGTTGTTCAAGCCGTAACAGGATATCGTGACGTGAGTTTAATGAAATGCCAGCAAGAAATGTATCACAGTCTCTAAATAAGCCGGAACAAAACTCCTTCAGATTTATTGAAAGTTCGACCCATACAAGGCCCCGTAGTCTGCATTTCCACGCTATAGCATACGAGGTTTGTCTTAACTGACACCAAACCTGAGTGCTTCCACAACCCCAAAGACAACCAAACCAAGATGGGTACATTAAGTCATGATATGCCCGCCCTCTATGCGTTTTGTGATGATGTTTATCATGCATTGATTGTACTTGAACGCCCATTACTTGATGCGGGCCAACCGTTCTCGGTTCATCCTCGTGGCGTCGTCCACAGCATCGCTCTGTTTGAGTAGTTAGTTTTGATAAGCTGACTAAAGAAAGCGCAAGTTAAACCACGACCACGTACCTTGTTCATAATACGATCGATCTGCTTGTTCTGTGTGTCCACTTCCCTGCCGATGGCCCGCCCGACCATGTTCATCATGGACACTTGACCTTCAAGTTCGTTGATGCCATCGTCGATTTGGTCCTCGAGCTCGTCTGCGCCCTCCTCGTCTTCCAAGTTGAATTTGCCATAATCCTTCTTGCGTGGCTGTCCACGTGGCCTGCCCGTGGTATTGATGTCCTTGAAGGTGGATTCCAAGCGCTGAGTAGCTTGAAAGCCATCCTTGCGAGTAGCTTCCCGCTGATCTCGCTCAGCTCGGTGACGTGCCATGACCTCCTCATCTGCCTTTAATTGACGTGACTTGGAAGTGAATGGGTTGCTGACATGGACAGCAAACATGCTACCGTTAAGCGTCTTGAGCTCGGCAGCTCGATCCTGGGCGATCTTATTCTGGTTGGCCGCAAGATCGAGGTGTTTCTCGGTGTTATTTAATCGTTCGCCCTGACCGCCTAGGCGAGCGAGGGTAGCCCGGCCAACCTCGTTGGCTTGCCTAGCCATCTGAACCGAACGATTAACAGACGACGCACTCTCCTGCTGAAGTTGTCGCTTCTCTAGGAGGATAGCCTGATATTCGGCCTCTTCTTGCTCTTCGGCGGTTAGTTCGCGCTCCTCCCCATATCCACCATATGATGCACCGCCTGCTCCAGATTGTCCATAGGCACCGTTCGTGGGCGGCTGCTGCTTCTGAGTCTGGCGTTCTTGAGCACCAGAGAATAGAGCATCTCGATTGTCGTCGGGTTCGTCGCGACCGAATCCGCCGTAGCCACCAGGGCCTCTAGCTCCAGGTGCTGGGGCGGGGCTGTTGTGTCGATTCTGAGGAGCTGCGTCGCCATATCGATTACTGCCGTAGCCACCGCCAGATCCGTATCGGTCGGCACCATAGCCGCCCGGCGCCTGAGAAGTGTAGCTTGGGGGTGCGGGTGAGGGAGGACCGCGGATGCTAGGAGCCTGAGGCCCAGGACCGCCAGGGCCACCGGGGGCTTCATTATTGAGGCCGACGCGAGCTTGTTGATAAGGAGTCATGTTGGCATATTTCGCATCATCGGCGTAGGGATCCTTGCCGCCTTGCTTGGCATACGGGTTGTCCGACGAAGAGACGGACTGAGACGACTTCTTGCGGCCAAAGAGGGCATGGCGGCCGCCATCGTCAGCGTCATCGCCTTTCCTTCCGAAGCCGAACTTCTTCATGACGAGATGTGGAGAATCAGTCGGATATGAGTCAAGGGCGATGCGTTGGATAGAATGTGGTGATCGCAAGGAGAAGAGCGAGGATGAAGTGAAGAGCTGAAAGGAGATGATGGTAGCGCGCTGCCTTAAGAAGTGGTTTGACCGATGGTTACCTTATGCATGGCCGGGGAGCGGACCCTGGCGGGCGGACCCCCCCTCCCAAGGGCCCTCCTAGCCTCCACCCCAATTGAGGTACCTGGGGCTTGTCATGCATGTACGGAGTACCATAGTTACACTTTCTTTAGGTCGTTTCGGGGATGGATCAGGCGCCATCAAGCGGGATTGAGCACTCCGGGTTACAGCTCAGTTACAGGCTGCTCGCAGGCCATAGGCGCCCAACAAGCGCCCAGGCCCAAAGCCGAAAAAAGCCACCGTTCCAAATGGAACATCGAACCATGAGGTTGGGACCCTTCCTTAGGCTTACTATTCCGCTTTCCCGTGGCTCTGCATCCCGCTACCTGGTAACCCCTCTATGTACAGATAGTACCTTGATGCTTGATTTCTACGCTGCCATTTCGATAATGATCTTTTTCTTATTATGTGACGAGACATCTTGTTTTGGTGAATTTGACAGGCTCTTGTTAGTAGTATGCGAACAGATGTGATCGCGGTATGTACATACGTGGCCACCGTCCTCAGCGCGTGGCTCAGCACTTCCGCTGCGTCAGCCAGTGGCGCCGCCCGCGTATGCCGGTAAGCTTCGACATGGTATTTTTGGCGCAACTCTGTCAGCCTGGTTCCTCAAGAAAGGTCTTTGGTATCAGCTCGAGAAAACGCACTGCATGCTGCAGGCTGAGTCATTTCAGTTTAAAGGCATATACATGTCGACCAAGCAATGGAAGCAATACAACATACCTACCTACATAAAGAGGACAAGGGCGGTTCTTTTCGGGATAAATATGTTAGGATCACATTGCCCTGGCATCTACTATTTACTGGAATCATTTAGTTATCTCATGCAATGGTCCTGATTGATATTCATAGATGGACGGAGATCTAACGTTAAGTTTGTTAGAACACTTGGAAGGCATCACGTGTCAACCTCGAAGAATTGTCAAGATGGACACCAACCTACTAGCCCACCTAAGTAGGTCGTTAGGTAGGTAGTTACCCACTGAGTAGGTATTCACTCGGGCACTCCACAGTGGCTCAATTCCGCTGGAGCCCGCTTAGGAGTCACCGCTGGAGATCCATTGAGGCCATCACTTGAACCCCAGGTTCTCAAGAGATTCTTATGATTGGCCACTTGGCCGATGCGTCACCTCTGACTCGCTCTCCATTCCGACTCGGTTAGCCGTCAACTTCAACTTCACAAAACTGCAAAGATACACCTCATATTCTATGGTACAATCTCTTCAAGCCCAATCGAATTTTATACACTCCACGCCACTTAAATCGCAGTTTCCTACACGTCATGCCTTCCCTCTCCTGAGCTGGCAACTGACTGCGCACTCTATCCTTCCGTGGAGCCGTGATCAACTCGTCGCATCACCACTTCTCGCATCAAACCAATACACTTCTCCAAGTAAACAAGATGATATACCGAATACATTACTCCCATTCTTTATTCGCTACTGGCTACCTGATACTACGACCAATACTTAAACAGCGTACCGCATCATTATCAATATCTTGAAATCATTGGATCAACTGCTCCCGTTGTTGTATTCCCGAGCTACCTCTCTTGAAACATGGCCTCTGTTTTCACTTTTGATCCTGACCCCCCGAGGGTCTCATCCCCTTGGCTGCTCCCAAACAATCCAGGCAAAGACGACAACAAAAACGGCTTAGCCCCAGCAACTCCTGGAGCAACCCAGGAACCACAGCCGGGGCTGTTGTCAGAATACGGAGTCACCAAACTGGAAGCAGAACCACAAGATGGGCCAACAGAGTATAAACTTCACCTGCTTCTTAGGCAGCGGAGAGTATTCAAAAGCATGAGTACTACCGGCCAGACTTGCAACCCCCGACCTGCTAAAACCCCGACTCCTTCTTCAGCTGGCTCCAGCCAGCCTCGTCAGCAACGTCTTCAGCAACTAACCACTCAGCTCCTGTGGAGACTGCAGCAGTCCTCGCCATATCACGCCTCGAGTTCTAAAGAGTTAGCGCTCCCAAGGTTACCCGATGATAATGTCGACCTCACGACCCCCCTCAAGCTGAACAAGCTTGTCCCCGGCCTCGAAGAATCACGGGGAGCCCTGTACGAGATTGGCGTGGCGGATGATGGAACGCTTATTGGACTTACTAAAGATGAGATGGACGAGAGCATCACGACTTTAAGGGTCATGGCTGCGAGCTTAGGCTGTTCTGTCGAAGTTCTTCGTATGGTCATTGTTGGGGATTGCGAATGGGTCGAGTCGATAGAGCTGGTGGACAACTCGGTAGCAGCCCCGGATGAGATCTCTCGAAACGGCAAGCTGTGGGTTGCTGAAGCACTCGTCATGCCCGGTTTCGGGTTTGGGGGTGATGCCGCTGGAGACGACTCTACAGTACACAAGGCAGGGCAAACGACAGCCAGCACTGTTGCTGCCCCGAGTCGTGGAAGTTCGACCACGCCTCAACTGAGGGTCACGTTCACTGGTCCCACGACATCCGGAAAATCGAGCTTGTTGGGTACGCTGTCAACCGGAACCCTGGATAACGGCCGGGGCAAAAGTCGGCTGAGCCTGCTCAAACATCGACACGAAGTTCTTACTGGAATCACCAGTTCAATAGCCCAAGAACTCATCGGCTACAAGGACAGGTGTATTCTAAACTATGACCATGGAAATATCGAGTCATGGGTTGACATTCACGATTGCGCTGAAAACGGCCGTCTTGTATTTGTTTCTGATTCAGCGGGCCACCCGAGGTATCGTCGGACAGTTCTTCGTGGCCTCATGAACTGGGCACCGCACTGGATCATACTTTGCCTTGCTGCGGATGATACCGAAGCAGCGACCAAGACGTCTGGTGCTACGTCGTCGGCTCAAGATGTCCTAGGGACTGCTGCAGCAGGAGTTGATCTGGTCAAGGCCCACCTAGCCCTTTCGCTCAAGATGGACATACCTATGGCTATCGTCATCACCAAGATGGATCTCGCCTCTAAGACAAGTTTGCAGAGAACCATGGTCAAGGTTTTGACCGCCATCAAGGAAGTCGGAAGGGTACCCAAAATCCTGCAGCCTGATCAGAAGCAACACCGAGACTTGGAGCATGTGCCAGAGGGAGATCATAGCAAGGTCAAGGAGCTCTTGAAAGGCATCACGGAGAGTGGCAAACTATCCGAGCTTGTTCCGGTCGTTCTCACTAGTGCAGTGAAGGGCACTGGCATTGGTCTCATGCATGCCCTCCTGGAAAACCTGCCTCTTCCCCCTGCGCCGACTGCGCACGACTTTGTAGGGATGGTATTGAATCCGGAGCAACCTAAGTGCCTGTTCCACATCGATGATACGTTCAGTCTGCCTGCCTCATACAACGCTTTGGCTGGCTCTGGAAAACATCCTGAGCCGGGCATCGTCGTCTCTGGCCATCTTCGCTTCGGTCGACTTTCTGTTGGTGACAATATAGTCATTGGACCGTTCCAGTCCGAAGAAGACGAACCGCGTGGCTCAACGCCCGAGGATAGACCATCTCCTGGTAGCTACGGGCTATCGATATCGCACCCATCCTCGGCAGAACTGGCACGCATCGCGATGAAGAACGCCGTGTCGGCATCGGCGATTGCTGGAGAATGGTATGATGCGCGTATTGTGAGCATTCGAAACCTCCGGCTCCCCGTTCTGGCACTCGAAGCTGGCCAAGCTGGCTCAGTTGGCCTTGTCGTTCAGCCGTCGCAGAATGGCCACCAAAAAGGTAACTCGGGCTCATTCACGCCGATACCTCGTATTCGACGTGGCATGATTCTGGCTATTCCTTCGAAGCACATGGCAGACACCGGGCTAAAACTGCAGGCCGCGAGCGGTTTCATGGCAGTTTTTAACGAGCCGGATACCCTGACCCTGGCGGTTGGTTCTTTTGTGAACATATATATTGCTAGCATCAGGACCGTTGCACGTATACGTCGGATATCCCGTCAGGACAAAGAATGGGAGGCCGGTACCGTGGCAACCGATGAAATCGAGGACATCTTCAACCTCAATGAAGATGTCGAGCCGGAAGTCAAACAGACAAACTCGGACCAACTAACGGGCGCAATCGAGGTGGCCCTGGAACTCCTTTCTCATCGAGAATGGATAGAGATGGGGTCGAGAGTAATTCTATTGGAGGGTGGAAGTCAGGATAGATCTGGGCTTGAAGGTTTTGTTGGTAAAGTGGTTGAGATTATCGATTAAGTATTTGAGCGGGCTTTTCATGTTATCTTGTCGCCTTAAGCGTGCGCTTTGGTAATTGATTGTTGGTTTATTAAGAGCTATTCTAGCCCAGGTTTTATGGTACATTGTTGCATCAATCGCTCGAAATCAGTCCAATACAACTCCCAAGACGCCTTTATATGCAAAACATGCCCGTGGTTCACCCTAGGCCCTGACCAAGCCGTAGAATAACGTCCATGTCAAGATGAAGCCCGAGATGCCATTGAACATACCGCTGATCCAGAACTCGGCGAAACCACGGTAGAAGCGGGATGGGTCGAGGGGAGCATGGCCCTTAGGGAGCGACTCGGGCGCGACTTTGAGGACATAGAAGAGGAGGGTGGTGATGAAGGATAGGGCGAAGTAGGCAAGAAAGCCCCAGTAAGACTCGAGGCCCAGAATGCCGGCGCTGACCCCAAAAAGGGAAGCTGAGAGGCTGTGAAGATTGGACAGGGCCTAGAAGAAAATAGATTAGTTAGGAGACACCACTTAAAGCTATGGAGTGCCCATGGGAAAAGGAGCAGGATGTAATAACGAACCTTGGTGTTATGCATCACCGACTCGGGGACGATGGGATTGATCTGGAGCTCACGTTCAGACGGCATGGTTGCGGATGTAGTTTAGAAGTCGGGGTGATAAGTTGGTTTTGTTTTTTCCGGCTTCGATTTATACGAGAGTATCGTCGAGGTAAGACAAGGCTGAGAGTCGCTGATGAGATAGCTCTGGGTCCAAGGTGAAGCTATCCATGCGCGCCAGTATGGTAAGGTGATGACAGCGTGGTCGGTCCGACCGTGTCTCCGAGCTTGGTTGGGTGGGCCCATTTACATAGGTTAGAAACCAACCAACCCCGGTGAGGTAACGGAAAGAACCCCTCCACAGGAGGTGGGAGGGAAGCTGCTGGCTCAATTGGGGAACTTTGACAGCGGGGTCCTAACCTACAAGTTCTAAACTAGATCTCTTGAATTTGAAACGTCCTGATATCACGCTCTTATTCCACTAACATTTGCCAGTCTACTGGACAAGAGACAAACAACGATAATGGGACATTCCTTTGAGCCTCTCAAGAACGACCTGTTGCTTCGTGCAGCATGGGGTGGGTTGCACCTGGCGGGCAGCAGAGAAACATGAGGGAGCTTTTGCTGAGTATTGCCGCGTTGCGACTTAGGCCAGACCGTTGAGCGACCGCCCATGTGGGTGATGCGACAAGGTGAGGGAATACTGAAACCCAAGGCGAGCATTAGAACAGAGCTGATCACTCAATTGGCAGCCGGCCGCTACCTCCCCGAGTACCACGAGGCCAAGGGCAACCGAGACTTCTTCGAGTGCTGCCGCGACCCCGAAGTCGCCACGACAATTACCCTCCAGCCCGTCCAGCGCTTCGCCGGCCTCATAGACGCAGCCATTATCTTCTCCGACATCCTCGTGATCCCGCAGGCCATGGGCATGCTTGTTGAGATGGTCGATAAGAAGGGCCCTCACTTTCCGAATCCGCTCCGAAATCCCGACGATGAACAGTACGGCCAGGTGCTCGCCAAGGACGTCGACGTCGGCGCCGAGCTGGGCTATGTGTACAAGGCCATCACGCTGACGCGCCAGAGGCTCGAGGGACAGGTGCCGCTGATTGGCTTCTGCGGAGCGCCGTGGACGCTGTTCTGCTACATGGTCGAGGGCGGTGGTACGAAGCTGTTTGCGCAGGTCAAGACGTGGATCTACAAGTACCCCGAAGAGTCCAAGAAGTTGCTGGCCAAGATTGCCGACATCTGCGTGGAGCACCTGGCGCTGCAGGTCAAGGCCGGCGCACAGGTAAGAGAGCTGGGCAGTGTTGACGTATGAGCCTGTGTAACTAACCAGGCTTGATGTGTAGCTCGTCATGGTATTTGATTCATGGGCAGGAGAGCTCGGCCCTGCATCCTACCGCCAGTTCTCGGAGCCCTACCTCAAGCACATCGCCGAGAAGCTTCCCGAGAAGCTGCAGAGCCTTGGTCTGGATAGGGTGCCCATGACGGTGTTCCCCAAGGGTGCGTGGTATGCGCTAGACTCGGCGTGCGACCTGGGATACAATGTGGTGGGTATGGACTGGCTGCACGACCCAAAGGAGGCCGTCAAGATCCGCGGAGACCGCAATATTGTCTTCCAGGGCAACGCTGACCCCGGAGTGCTGTACGGCACCAAGGAGGGGATCACAACGGCTGTACAGGAGATGGTTGACGGTTTCTGGGTCGACAATAAGGGCTGGATTGCCAACCTTGGCCACGGTAAGTGCCTTAAAATGTTGAAGATTACTGAAATGGGTACGAGATGCTGACGAATTACCCAGGAATTACCCCTGGTGTGAAGCCGGATAACCTCAAACACTTTTTTGAGGAGGTTCACCGGTTGACCAAGAAGAACTAATCAGTGGGGGAGTGAAATGATTTAAATTCTTGTCAAGATGTGTTGAGCTGTATTCTGAGATACCATGCATGAATAGCCCAAGTTAAAACGCCGTGTGAAGTGGATCTCGGCGCCGTAAAGGAGATGGCAAATGGAATAAGAAAACATGTAACATAGTAGAAAGCTGCGGCCATGGCAAAAACCCCATTGCTTTCCAGTTCATGGCGCGCGAAGTGTGGTATCTATACTTTTCCTCCCATGATCCGTCCATCCGCACTCAGAATGACACGATCAATAATGCCCACCGTTCCAAAACACCAAGAAACACCAAGCTGAGAAAAAGAAGAGACGCAAAAGAGGCAATGCTCTCGGCAAAAAGAGATGAAGGCCGCAAAGTCATTACGCCTTCTTACCAAAGAGCCAGTTCTTGCCCTTTTGAGCGAGCGACTCGGCGGGGGCAGCGGGCTTGGGCTTGGAGGCGGGGGCATCGTCTTCAGAGATGGCCTCGTCGTTGCTGGCCTTGCGAGTCAGCTCAGCCTCGCCGTCCTTGAAGATGTTGCCGGCGCCCCCGCGACCGGCGTGTTGAGCTCCAGCGGAGGAGCGTCGAGGGACACTTGTTTGATACGGGTCAGTATCCGAGTACAAACACCCATGCAAGGCTGGCGGGTAAAGACTACTTACGCCTCGACATCCTGGCGCTTGCGAGTCTCGCGGGGATCGTCGTTCCTGGCCATGTTGCCCGTGCCACCGCGGCCGGTTGTGACGACAGGACCCTTGAGGACGGGCGTCTTGAACTCGTCGGGGTTTGCCTTTGGGCTCTGTGCCGAGTCGGCCATGTTGCCGGCACCGCCACGACCGTGAGAGGAGAGCATCGTGATGAGTGTGAGTGAGGTTAAGTCGATGTAGGGCTTGGATGATGAGTGAATGCAAGCGTGGGATTGATAGCAGTAGTTTGAGGTAAACAAACACTAAGTGAGAAAAGTAAAAAGGCTTGTTCTAGGTGAATGTGTCCGAGGATGGATGGCCACCTTTTAACCCCATGCCAAGTCCTTTGTGATGTCGTTATTTTTATTTTTACTTGGCTAGAATTTTCTGCCTTTGACTACTTGGACTGTCCCCATGATCAGAAAAACTAACAGGCTGCCCGCGTGTTGCTGCGGTCTTTTTTTCCATCGGCCCTGGGGACAGACACTCTCGGCCCAGCCAAAGAGCGTGCCTTGGAACTTCCACATCTGTCCTAGACTCGGTAGTCCGCCCCCTGAAGCAGGGTTTTTCATGGTAAATTCGGAGTGCTTCTGTTTGACTACCTAGGCAGTACGGAGTATAAAGAATGCGTATCTCTTGTATTCTTTTTCGCTATTCGCTATGTTCTTCTCGCAATACAATATGAGGCGTCTTGTCATATTCAAGGTCAGCTCCAGCGCAAGTATGTAGATGCAAGTACCCGTGCGCCGGCCCCAGCGCCTAAGACCCGCGCTGGGACGCCCGCCAGTCGTTGAATTATGGGTACGTAATGAATTTTCACGTCCTCGTGGCTGCCCCAGACTCTTGGCGTGGTACCCAGAGGTACGAGGTCAATACAAGCTTTTCTGGCTGCCCTCATCTCCCTCCTTCCCTCCCGTCGGGTCGATCCAAGCTCGACGAGAGGGATCATGCGCCCATCACACACGTACTATGTACTCTGCTTCATCCCTGGATCTTGTTCTGTCAGGTACGAGACTCGCCAATGATGGATGCCCTCAGACATTCCAGCAAGAGAGGTATATACTGGATATATCATAAAATTAACTGCCATTTCTTCTCAACTCGTCGACGTGCTTTGTTATTGGTTACCAACTCAATAGTTGAGGCTTACCGCCAAAAGCCCGCTCTAACCAAGATTCGCCCTCGCTGGGCTCACGTCTCCCAGCGGCGCTCGCTTCCCTTTAGCGGCGTTACTCGCCTCGGATTCATCTCTGTGGCAATCTGTTTCCGTCTTGCTAACCAAGTACATACGTTATGTATCCTCCAGCCGCTTACACGCTGACGTGGACGTCCATGTTGGGCTGCGATGACGTCGCAACTCTAGACCCTGGCTCTAACGACAGCTACAAGTCTCTCCTTGCTTTTCACTGCCCTGTCGATCTTCTTATTAGCTCGCCGTCAACCTCCCACAGCTTCTCTTTGGGCCACCATAACGTTATCTTAGATCATGCTTTTATTAGCTGTAAACGCCAGCAAGACACACTCGGCAGCAACAAGAGCGGCAAGACATGCCAAAACGCCCATCAATTAACCCAACCCTAGCGCCAGCATTTCTGCTTAGTGTTCCATCCAATATATCGCTTTTGACAGCGTTTTCACAGCGTGCGATACCTGCTAATCAAGACATCTGCTGTAAGCCTTCCTCGAGGCGGACCAAATGCCAAAACCCATACTCGCTGTCCTGAGACTGTCATCATGTCTTGTACATCAGACTATGCCAATATCTTTACTCTCGGCACGCCTATTCGGCTGGCCTCCAGCTGGCGCCATCAAGGAAGTTAACCCCCTCGTCTGTCTGAACCATCACCACTAGGTAATACTCTCACTCATCGTCATCATCTCCTCCCTCGCCGCCCTTGACGTTCGTATCTTTTCGGATGGGTATCTTGATACCCTGTGACGCAAACGTCTTGCTTAGTGGTGTGCTTTCACACACACCGGGGAACTTCTTGGCCGAGTACACGTTGAACACCTCGCTGAAGCACGACGACAGAATTGGTGCCCGACCTTGGTTCACGTTAGACCCTAATCCCCCTTGTCCCCCGGGTCTTCCGACATTTACAAACGAGAATCTCAGTCTGCAAGGATACTACTGTCAACATTTTCCCAATAATGTTACTCCTTTCTGCTGCACTTACCGGAACGGGCCCTCAGTTCGTACACTAAGATCTTGAAGGACAAACCAGATTCCCAGTCGTTCCTCTGTATCGCTGAGGCGGAATGCACTCGCGGCCAAGCTGCCAATCAGGTTTCTGGTAAACATTCCCTGGGGCTGACCTCCCACAACTGCCATACGAGTAAGTGAGTTCTGTTCCTGCCCGTAACCGTTTCGGAACGGCGCCATGTTTGATTGACTTGGTGGCGGAGGGGCAGGCGGATCGGAACCGTAGCCGCCGCCATGTTGCGGAAAGTACTGCTGCGGCGGCCCGTATGAACTGCTAGACTGGTATGACGGTGCTAGTAGTGTCTATGTCAGCTCACTTCTCTCCCGTACGCATCTTTCTCCCTTGGCAAACCAACCTTGTGCATAGCCCTGCTGCGACGAATATGCCTGCGTGTAACCCATGCTTTGGGACTGCCCATATCCCGAATCGCGACCTGGAAGCGCTTGGTGTTGATATGATGGCGTGGGCGGGTCGGGATTGACCAAACTCGAGTAAGAGTATGTGCTCGATGAAGAAATAGCGCCTGTTCCGGTTGATGATCGGACAAGGTTGACTTCTTGTGTGCCCTCCTCGTTCCAAAGATCGACAGACAGCACAAACATATTGTGGTCAATATCACTGGCCACATGTTGTTAGCTGGTTACAATGGGCGGTAGAAGGGTATAGAAAGGTCAGCGTACCTGTAGTCGATTTCTTTGCCCGTTGCAGGGTCTAGGATGACAAGACGAACACATGGCGGCGGGGTGATTGGGCGACGGTCCTATAACAAATTGTAAGCTTAGAGATTCAGGTCCAGCCGGGGAACGCTCACCTTATCTCCAAAGCCACACATTCGCGCGCGCCGAGGTTGTTGTACCACATCGAGACTAAGAGTGAGATGTTAGCGGGCGTGACAGGAATATACTGGTTGTTGGCACGGTTTGCGACGAACCTATACTTCCTCCCAGAGCCCTCTTCGACCTTGGAGAAAGATGTGGGCATCTGCTGACCTCGGGCATGCTGATCGATCGGGGACGGGCCTGGGTGAGGTGTGAGAGCTTCATCAGGTCGAGAAGGATGCGGTTGCTGATGAGGGTGCGGCAACGGGTGTTGACTCGGGTGGGATTGTTGGTACGAATGATATGGTGGGAGCTGCTGTTGGTGTTGCGACAGGTGGTGCGACGGGTGGCCGTGGTGTTGGTGGGGAGGAAGCGGGTGGTGAGGATGCGGAGGCTGATGCTGGTGCGGATGTTGCTGGTGAGGGTGGGATTGGTGTTGAGAAGCAGGCGGCGGCGGAGGGGGAGGAGG
>JADDON010000426.1:0-49806 GCA_017140175.1 Fusarium staphyleae
CTTCTAAAGTCTGCAGATGGAATTTCACGTACCATGCGTGAGCGGCTCCACGCGTCTTTTTTAGTCCCCGATTTAAACTCCGACCAAGACGAGACGTCCGCAACTCTAGCCGGAAACTACTCGGGTATTAACTGAGCGCCGGCCGATGGGCAAGTGATCTCCTGGCGCCGCGTTTTCCCAACTACGTACTGAAGCAGAATTAGACATTGCAACGAGTATTAAATTCAATGGACCTCTCTTGTGACTAACAATAAATAGATCGAAGTCAGTAAACCTTGATTAAAAATGGCTCAACAAGAAAACTTGACAGAAAGGCCTACTGTCCCCAGTGACAAGCTGGTGCTATATGTGCGAAAGGGTACGTGCCTACAGCCGATATGATTATGGATTGCTAACCGCTGTAGCCATTCCTGCCCCTACGGCCAACAGTCTCAAGCCTTTGATGATCTGTGAGGCTCTCTCAATCCCCTATTCAATTCATCTAATCAAGTCTCTACCCAATGAGACCTGGTACCACGAGATCAACCCCTTCAAGCAGCTCCCCGCTATTGAGGACGTGGAAGTCTATGAGAATGGGGCCGGCGAGCAGCGCCGCTTGAACATATTTGACAGCACATCCATCTTCATCTATCTCTGCGACAAATACGACAAAGATGGCGAATTCATCGGCAAGAACCCCGTTGAGCGCGCCCAGATCATGAACTGGCTTACTGCTTACACTGCGGGCCTTGGTGCGACGGGTGAATGGTGGCTCAAGCTTCGCAACGACCCTGAGCTTGCCCCTGCGCTCAAAGTGATCGAATCCGCGATCCAGAGGGAATACGATATCTTGGAGAAGCGCCTCAACGAGCCAGGCCAGATCTTTGTCGCGTTGCTTGACCGGCCTACATTGGCTGACTTTGCCATCCAACCACTTGCCAACCCTAGAGTCGCGAAGAATGCCAACCTAGACTTTGCTAATTGGCCGAAGCTCAAAGTCTGGAGTGAGAAAATCGATAACCTCCCCTACATCGCTAGTGCCATGAAAAAGAACAATGTCCTGGGCATGACTGAGGACGAGATCAAGCTACATGGGCGATGAAATTAGTGTAGCTATTTATATTAGACTCAATAGATGGTTCGCATCTTTTAACATGAACACGTTTTTTCTCAATGAATTATCATGCTGCGGAACGAGTTCTACCTGGTAAAAGATTTGAGCTTAAAGTCAAATAAACAGCACACGATTAAAAACATTAAAGCTTCAATCTGTGTTAGAAGGGTTGGATGCATTAGCTCAAGGATAACAGGACGAATGAAGCAGGTATATAGAGCTAAGCCTAATATCTACACTAATATATGAGTGAGTTGAGCAATGTATTATTCTCTATATTGTATCGTGTTTATATGTGCGACTACTAACCAAGGAGCATATTAGGGAAAAATAAGTAGTCATGGCTGTATTGAAAAGTGGTCTTCGTCTCATCTCACACTATGATCCAATCACTGGACTGAAGGTAGCTTCTCATCTTCCGCCATCCGTGTATAAGATGTGATTCGTTCAAACAAGACTTCCTGGGTAGATATTGGTACCCAAGCTTCCTTGGACGTAGCATCGAGATCACTCTTCCCAGCTGATCGGATACTCAGACGATGAGTGCGGACCAGCTCAAGGATAAAGGCCTTGCTGATCAGTTCCCCAAGATGCGATCCCAAACATTTCCTGGTACCAAAACCAAAAGTAAAGAGATTGTAACGAAGCTTTGAGAACATGTAAGCATTAATTGGATTTAGAAGGGGCTGACTTACGTCTGTCGCTGAAATGGAGTTGAACCGCTGGGGCCAAAATGCTTCATTCTTTTCACCCCAAAATTCCGCATTGTAGTTGATGGCGAGGGTATTAACCACTACAGATGTCTGGAGAAGTTCATGAGTTTGTGTAATGTTACAAAAGGTGTGCCAAGTGAAGGACCTACATGTGCCGGAATGCGGTATCCGCTCAATATCTTCTCATTAGGTGAGCTCTCGGGAATAGAGAACACTAGCCACAATCAAGTTAGCCCAGAAATGCCATGGCTTTGCTCTTCTCCTACCTGTAAACGGCCGCAGGCGTAGTGTCTCCTTGAGGCAATTGGCCAACAAGGTGTCCTTGCGACCGCAATACCTTTCGACATCGCCGATATTCTGTCTTATCTCTTCACGCAGCTCATCTTGAATGGATGGATTCAGAGCCATGTTGACGACGAACCATGACAGGACGCCAGTCGCGACATCAAGGTTGGCGAAGAGTATTTCACTAAGCGTGTGGAGAGCCTAAAATAGTCAACGTTAGCCAGCGATCGGTTTAGGGCTATTGCTAGCCTACCTCTTCTCGGGTTACCTCCCCATCGATGACCTGCTGCCAGGCTGAGACAATGGCAGGATGTCTGGAGGCCATCTTCCTTGATTCGTACATCTCTTGGTTGAACTTTGCCCACGCCTGAGAGAAGTCTTTTAGCTCATGACTCGCGTCCTTGTAGATGAGAGGGGCGAAGTCGAATCGGTAGAAGCCCCCACGCAGCACATATCCCATAAGTCTGTAGCTTCTTTGGCCTAGCTCCCACAGCCGGTCTTTCTCTTGATCACTCAACTCTCCGTACAGAGTCTTGGCGGTGCAAAAGAAAGGAAATCGAGCCACTGCATCCGATGCTTTCATACGGAATGACCCGGTATCTACTTGCTGCTGTGCCATCTGTGCCATGTAAAAGCGTGCGTCATCCATGATATCTCTGGTTCTCTGCATTACGGCCACATGATGAAACGTGGGGTTGAACTCGTTACGTAGCTTCAGCCATCTTGAGCCGTTGATAAGACCCATACACTCTCCCAGTAACTGGTGGAAAAACCAACCAGCATTGCTGGATCTCGCCTTGTTATGAGCATTCGAATCTCCGGAGTGAAAGGCTCGGACATCTTCTGGTTTTGTAAGGACACTAGTAGAGAAATTAGCAACATAGTCCATTTGAAGCGTGTTACGTATCATACATCTCAGGATTGGGGCCTGACCAAACACGGTAGATCGACCCATAGCGCTGCCACTCATACGACTTGGCTCTGCCGTCCAGGAACTTGTCTAAAGTTTGACCATCAAAGCACTTCCAGCCTGGGCCGGGGAGACATTTGCCATTCGCGTCTTTGAATCTGTGATATAGGTCCAGTATTTGCTACTCAAGCTTGTTAGTGCACGCACAGTCACTCATTTCCAAAAGGGTAGCGTATGGTGGTTGAATACCGTAATAAATGCCTCGACAAAGACTTTCCCCCAGCGTAACACAAGCCAGCCCACCGCTACTGCGCAGGCCAGAGCTATGAGGTGATCTGAAAGTTGGGCCATACCGCGTCGTATGTGATTGGAGGCGTTAAGATAATGATGAGTAGGGACGAATTTTTCGACTCTGAATTGAGTGTGATTTAGATGTGGCAAAACTTATGATGTCTCCGTTTAATAACAACGTCCACTTGTGTATTCGTTGGCATCAGCCAGTTTCGCTTCAAATGGAACCCATGATCCAATCTAAGCCTCCGCTCGGCGACTCCCCCACTGTCGGCAAATAAGTTGAGATGAGGCCATTGCTATATTCGCCGAGCTTGCTGAGCGAAAATCGTAGGAAAAGCTCCAACTGAGTATTAGCAACCCTCACAAGCTTTTGATATGGTTTTGTAACACCTTTGAAGTCGGGTGACCTGAATGATGAGAAGTCGGATGAGAATGGGCAGGTGAACAAGATTATATAATTCCCGCAGGGTAAGGGAGAATACCATGAATAGTATTATCGGAGATGGTGTTTTTAGGCCCGAAAGCCACGTCCTCTCTACCATTCATCTGTTGTTGCAAAGTGTCTACGGCCTGTTTATAGTGTGCAGCTCTCTGTGACATACCACTGAAAGATGAATTCGCAGTATTAACTCAGTTAATTTGAAACATAAAAGTCTTCACAGCGAGAATGATTATTGACATGACAGCTCGTTCCATTCTCTCAGTCATAACATCTTTGTGTGCCAACTTTACTCCCTGCAACTTACTATTCTGAGCGACCAGGCCTGATACGATGTGCCCATATTCTTCCAAAGCTTCCCTCGTCTCCCTACATGCTCGATGTTCGAACTTCAGGTCACACTATTTATTACCTGCGCGAGTAAACCTCGGGATTAAAGTACGCGTTGATAGACAAAGCTTCCTTTTTGACGGCACAGGTAATATACGTCTGAAAACCCAGTCCATCACTCAATTTCCTGTGTGTACTAAAGCAGTTGCGGTTAGTTCATGTAGAGAAAACTACATCGGATTCAACCGATAGAGTCTGCAAGTAACTGACCATAACCGTGAGATTCCTTCGTAGTAAGACAAACCTCCAGTGAGGTGCTTGCCTCGTTTCCTCAGAAACTCCGATAACCCCCGCGCAATTTGATCATCGCTCTGGCAGTAGTGCCGAACAGGCAGGTAAACCTTGGAAGTCGGACGAGGGGAGTTAGCCTTGAGCTCTAGGTAGTACAGCAAACCTCCCGTTCGGTGGCTTTTTTCTTTAAGCGGCTCAGCGAGAGACTGAGCAGTGTTTTCAACTCCAAAGCATCCACACCACAGCTCAGCCATGGATGACTTTACGTCATCTGAGAAGTCGGACAACCTTCCACCGAGCGACATAGCCTCTACCATGTCGTTGAAGCTGGTCCGAGTGGAGCGGATGTAGATCTTGATACGCGATTCAGATGGGTCCACGCAGTCAACGGCAACTATCTCCACCTGGGGCTGTTCTGCCGCGCTGTGTGACTGTATGTAGTCTGTAAGGATGCCAAGAGAGTCTTTGAAGAGATGTCCATATGCAGGCATTCTGAGGATGGCTTCTTGGACCAGCTCAAGATTTGACTGGCCAGTTGCGGCCGACTTTAGAGAAGGCAAGAAGTAGTATTTGACTACCATAGTATCCTTCTCGAGATCGAATGCAATAAACGTTTGTGACGGAGGATTACTTGTCATGGCAAGCTGGGCTTGAGGGTCTTCTTGGGTGGTGGTGGTTTTCAGAAAATATCGATACCACTGGAGATCCAAGCTCGGAGCCCATGGGAGAGTCTGGCCCAGACACACTTTAGTTGCCTCGCTGTTGAACGGGTCTGAAGGTGTACCAGCCAACCAGCCAATGGGCTCCGCGGCATATCGAACAACGGGCAAAGCCTTGCTGTCCGACCAGCTCCAGCTCAGCTCTAGTGGTGTATGGTCGTCTGTCATAAAGCTCTCCCATAGCTTTGAGGTCTTGTTGTTACTCGGGTATGGCCCAAGAGATGGTGCTACACTGTTGCTGAAGAAGGCTTTGTGGATCGCTTCGGAACTCGCGGCGTAGTCGGCAAGCTGCATCATTACAGACAGCATATGGCCCACGCCGTGGTCCCATAGCTCCCTGTGCTGCTCCTTTTCTGACCTCGAAAGTCTTTGATCAAATGACTTGGGCGAGGCATGATCCGTGAGTTTCGGGTTCTGATACTATAGATACGTCTTAGTGTGTGGAGTTTTGTCTTGAACGGCAGTTACTCACGCCATACAGCCTTCGAGTGAAAGAAGATAGCCAGTCTGTACTGATTAGTTGCCCTTCATTGTCAGTTACTTGCTATAATGTAGGCAGACGGTTCAGTAGACTCACGTTGTGAAAGCCATATTGAATACTATGGATGATAGAACAATGAACCTGGTTAATTACAGGCGCGGAAGCTTTTACACATTTAACAAGATGAGGTGAACGAAAGGTGGCCTTGGGACACCGTGAAAGCAGAGTTTTGAGACAAATATCCAATTCGAGCTCGGTGTATTGGATAGCAGCACGAAGACAAGACACATAAGCTTAAAGGAAAGCCGCGGGCTTTAAGGCAGCATCCTCAATCAACCAATCGTCGATTAAGTCATATCACTACTATTCCAAGTCCAGATTGGTGGTTTTGTGCCATACCGGTCAGCCTCCTGTCTTCTCAACAATGATCATTGCTGTCTCCGGTAGGTTCAGCTAACGCCCCAGCAGCAACAGTATTGCCACAGTCAGGTCTATCATTAGATGTCACGTCAGCATGTGTGCGGAGTACAGGTCTCAGCTTCCGTGGTATTCGTGGCCGAATAAATTGCCGATGGACCGAGTAATAGCATAGGTGCCGTTCGGTCACTAAATGTGTTTACACACCGACGACCCGATACAGGTCCACTTCCATACATCCTGATTTACTGACAGTGTGACTCAGAAATAAGACCTGTATTGGATGACCATTTGACAGATCGTTTGCACCCCAATAGTCCCCATTCAAGCCACCGTCATGCTTTCAAGTCGTTGCGCCCAGAGGAACCGGGAGCTCATCCCTAAACTCTTGTCCGATCATGGGGCACTGCTATACGGAGATGCTGCCGTCGTCGATCTCAGCACGGCGGAAAATTGGTTGCTGATGGATAAGCTCAAGAGTGATTTGAAAGAGACGTCATGGTCAGATTGCGTAAGTCCCTCATCCCGTAGCGATACTGGATTACAGAAGCAATCAGAACGTTTCCAAAGAACTCCCCTTCCTTGTGTACAGCTTGTTCATGCTTTCTAACTGATATCATAGGAGCTTGGCTATAGTGAAGGTGTTGGGGGAAGCTCTAAAGTAAGACAGCTGCTAGCTGAACTGATGAACGGGCACTTCAATCCTTTTGTTCGGATTGAAAAGTCACATGTAGTTCTAGGTGCTGGTGGATGCTTTGCCCTAGATGCTCTGATAGAACAAATTTGCGATCCAGGCGAAGGCGTCTTGATCGCTGGTCCCTACTGGCCTGGTTTGGACTTGTCGATCACAGTCCGGACTGGTGCGGTCGCTCTTCCTGTTCAAATTCCACTTGAATCTTTCTTCGACGTTACGAGCATCAAATACTACGAGGAAGCATTAGCAGCAGCTACAGTTCCTGTCAAAGCCATACTGATCTGTAACCCCCATAACCCTCTCGGCAAAAACTACCCCAGAGAGACCCTCGATTCTATGCTGGACTTTTGTGTTTTTCGCAATCTTCATCTCATTTCTGACGAGGTTTACGCCCTATCGCAACACTCTCGTGTCGACGAAGCAACGTCGGATGCTGGGTTTGTCTCGGCCCTTTCGCTCGACACAACAAAGCGTGGCAAGGGCTTGATACATATCTTGTACAGCTTGAGCAAGGATTTTGGGTGCAACGGTATCCGCATTGTAAGTCACGACATATGTCTTGAGATTGTGCTATCTGACCCGTGGCTTATAGGGGGCTTTCATATCGCCGGAGAATAAAGACATATGCCTGAGTGGAGCCCTGAGCGTCAACTGCCAAACTTCTACCATCGCCAACCTCATCTCTGAGAGAGTGGTGCTTTCAAAGAGTAATATCGAGTACGTCACCAAACGTGGCCAGGAGCTGTTACAACAGACATATGGGCAGATGGAGGATTTCCTGAAGCAGCAACAAGTTGAGTTTGTCCCCGCTACCTGCGGTATCTACGTATTTGCAAAACTATGCCATATCCAAACTATGGAGGCACAGGCGGAGTTCCAAGGGTTACTCAAGAAACACGCTGTTATAATCTCAGCCGGTACGGATTATCACTTTCACGAGCCTGGTTGGTTTAGAATATGTTATGTGTGCCATCCAGACAAGTTGTCGAATGGACTAGATCGCATAAAGAAATGTCTTGATGAATTTAGACAAGTATACACATATTAAATAGAGAAGAGTAGTTCTACTCAAGTTTTCATGCTAAGGCACCACCGTGCAACACGTGTGTTGAAAATAAATATGGTTAAACTATAAGCGGGAAATAGGAGTGAAAAATGATTTCGAGAAAAGCCAGCCAGCCTTTAACTGCTATAACAACCTCCGTGTCTGTAGATACAGAATGCAATCACGTATCGACATTCCTCTGTAGGGCTACATCCTGCTTCAACATCAAACCATAAATCACTATTTAGTACCTGGTCTAGTTTCGATTATATCCTTTTCTATCATCATCCTTTAATAACCACTAACGTTCTTTCAAGTTGACCCAAGCAAGTTCTGAATCTGGTCACATATCTTGTCAACGTCTCCGCTGCTTATGACGCTTTGAAAATACTCGAGCTCGCATAAAAGACCTTCGTCAGTTTCTGTGAACTCCACCAGCAATGGAAACTTTGCACCAAAAGCTCTCTTCGGAGTCACACTCGAAGTGACATGAGGGATACCAATATCAACGGCATCTTCACTCCTATTGTATACAAGCATAACGTCGAATAATGAATCAAGCCCAGTAATATCCCTGATCTGGAAGTAAGGGAGAGCGTGAGCTAGGGCTGACTTGACGGCAGACTGCATCGATGATGCAACTATTGCAAGATTGGTTGTAGTGGTATCATCGATCTGGATACGCACCGGAAGACGGTCAAGGAAGACGCCCATGATCTCGTCCGTCCCAGGCTCTGTACGATCAATGAAAGGAATGCCCACTGTGAAGTCCTTGCAGCCAAGAATGCGTCGAAGAGCGATACCTGTCACTGCGAGGAACAGCTCCAAAGTCCATGGATGAGATCGCGATACAGCAATAGTAATTGGACGAGAGTGCGCAGCGTGCTGGTAGACAGTGTCACCTCGGAAAGGGCTCGGTGGTGGTATAGCAAACTGTGACTTCCAAAACAATGCTGATTCAGATGCTGGTGTTAGAAGAGCGTCAGCGTTCTTCCATTGCGCCCAAGATGCGTATGGAGGCATCCTGTTATCATCTGGTTTGGCGCCAGAAGACAAAGAAGCGTAGGCTTTCCCGATTTCTTTTAGTAGAATACGAGCTGACACCTGATCTGTGATAATGTGGTGCTGTACCAATAACAGCGTCACACTTCTGTCTCCTTGCTCAATAATGGTAACTCGTAGGAGTTGATCGGAAGCTAGATTAAAAGGCATATTGAGCTGCTGGTTGACGATATTATCCGCAAGGTCCTGGCAGCGAACAACACGGAATGCCTGGTTTCGCTTCTTCCTTCGAGGACATCCACCCTTGAACTCGAAATTGGATTGGAGAATATCGTTGTGTGATACAACGAGCTGAATAGCACGCTCAAGGTCGTCTAGGTTCAACGTCCCAGATAGTCGTATCTCATGTGCGACGTTGAGAGACGACGGTGTCGAGGAGTCGTTATGCATTTTGTACAGCTCCTTTTCCAAATACGACAGTTCAGTATTAGGTACCCTATGCGAAGCCAAAAACTCGAGGAACGGCTGCCGCTGGACAACGGTCGCTTGCTGCTGGCAATAGCTGTCCACTACCTTGGCCAAGGAGCTCATTTCAGTGTTGCGGATGAAAATTCCGAGAGGTATCTTGAGTCCAAGCTTGGTGCACAGCTTCTGTGCAGCCGTGATCTGGCGGAGGGAGTTACCACCCAGGGCCAAGAAGTCGTCTTCTGGTGACAGCGAGCAATTATTGGATAGGTTAAGTGCATCTCGCCAGATTCTGTCAATGAGCTGCTCTGTTTTGCCCAATGGCTTGGTCTTCTTCCTCGGCTCAGACTTTATCATTGCCGCCAGAGCCTTTCGGTCCAGCTTCTGGTTTGGCGTAGTTGGGAGGCTGGGAAGAGCCAAGATACGTTGAGGAAAGGCATAGCTAGGGAGTTTGCGGCGTATCACTTCTCTGATATGGCCCACGTCAACGGTATCTGGGGCGATGAAAGCGTAGATGTTCTCTTGACTGACGACAACAGCAGACTGGGCAACCATCGGATCGGCAGAACGAATGGCTTGTTCGATTTCCTCAAGCTCAATGCGGTATCCTCGAACCTTGACCTGATTATCAACACGACCAAGGAACCGGACCTCGCCCGATTCGGTCCAAACGCCTACGTCACCGGTGCGATACATACGCTTCTTATCGTTAAAGGGGTCGGTACCAAAGACGCGCTTTGTGATGGCTCCAGTGCCCTCGCCGATATACCCCTCCATGACCTGGATCCCTGAGAGACAAATCTCCCCCATGACGCCCACGGGGACAGGCCGACACTGCGCATCGAGGATGTAGACTCCGACACGAGGTACTGGCCGTCCCAAGGTCACAGGCTGACCAGGCTGAAGCTGAGTATAGAGGGCTGCAATCGTACACTCGCAAGGTCCGTAGAAGTTGTAGAGCGTTCTCCCCAAAGACCACCTATCTGAAAGACCCTGCGGGACTGCCTCGCCTATCAAGTATATGGTGTCGAGGTTTTGCAAATCAGCCGGTGATAGGGCAGACAAGAAGGACGGCGTGATCATGGTAGCGTTAACGCGTTGTAGATGGGCAAACGGATCGCCGGCATCCTTCAAAACTAGGGTCGCACCGTAGCACAGGGTTCCAAAGATCTCAGCGATGTTGACGTCGAATCCTGGAGAGAAGATCTGAGCGTGCCGTCTCCCCGGCCGGGCATGCATTCGCGCGGGTGCATAAGATAAGTGTGAGAGCGTTGCCCGATGCGTGACTTTAATTCCCTTTGGCGTGCCGGTAGAGCCAGACGTGAACATGATATAGGCATAGTCATCGCTCTGCGTCGTTGTGGGCAGTGTGTTACCAAGATGATCCTTGGAGATGTTGGCAGCAAGCTCATGCAAGAGAAGCTTTGGGGCGTCGATCGAGGAAAAGTCATTTAAGCAGGTCTCGTTTGGGTAGAGGCAAAGCAATGCTCCAGCAGTCTTCACCATGATTTTCATCCTCTCGATGGGCAGCTTGGTGTCCAGTGGGAGATAGACTGCACCGGCTTTGCATATCGCCAAAGCACCGATAAGCCAGTTCCGAGAGCCATCGCCAAGTAACGCAACAACCGATGTCGGGCTGACTTTGTCAGAGATAGACTTGGCCAGGTTAGATGCGTGGCTGTTTAGTTGAGCGTATGTAAAGGTCCCTTCTGGTGATTCAATTGCGATGGCATCTGGCCATTGTTGAACGCCGAGCTCGAATGCGTCCTTGAGGTTTGAGGGCCCAAAGTACGGTGTGTATAGCGAAGAAAAGCCAGAAATAAGTCTCAAGAACTCGCCTGGTTCAAGCATGTAATCATAGACTTGGCTGATAGTCCGCGCGGCTGGATGCATCAGGCCAATGCAGAGGTTTCGGAAATGCTGCAGTATCCTCGAGACCATGGTTGATTCATACCTTGATTTGTCGTACAATGCCCGGAACACAAGTTGTCCATCGATATCCTGGACCTGCAGTGTCAAGCCAAACTCGGGGGCATCCATCCGACGATATGTCCAAGCGGGTAGGTTCGCTTGCGACTGGCTGCCAAAGTCACCCAGGTCAAATTCTAGAAACACCACTGTGTCAAAGATCTTGGCCTGACTACCCGGAGCAATCTCCGGTAGCAGCTCAGATGCTGACCATTGATATTCACTTATGCCCAACAGCAAAGCCTGTACATGGCTAAGAAAATCGGCCTTATTACCCGTCGTTGGAATTCGGATCGGTACAGGACAGGTATTGATCAGAGGGCCAACAATCTGCTCAATGTTGGCAACTGGCAGATTTCTTCCTGAGAACACTCCTCCAAAGACCACTTGATTTCTGGCGGCGTAGTTGCTGAGTAGAAGTGCCCAAGCAGAGTACATAACTACGGCAGGCGAAGCATGTACGGATCTCGCTGCTGCGTTCACCTGAGAGATTGATATACCAAGTCCGAGTGACTGCTCACCGAATCCCGCGTTTCTCTGGCAATCAGATTGAGATATTCTCAACTGGGTCCCATCATGTAAGTCAGTCATAGCTTCAGCCCAGAAACACCTCGCTGCTTGGCGGGCTTCGTCCAGGTGCGTTGAAAGTGCCCTGGAGTAGCTTGAGAACTGGGCCTTTGCGCCTAGACCATTCCCCGCAAGCCGAGACCGCACATCTTGGACAATGTGACTGATAGAGTGACCATCTATAAGAGAGTGATGGACGAGCCAGAGCAGCACAGAGTCCTTTTCTTGACCCGTGATCAATCTAAACTCGGTGATGGGCTGGAAGGTTCCTCCTAAAGCGTCCGATCTGGCTAAGTCTAAAAGAGCAGACGATTCTCGCGACACTATGCGCTCGACCCCTTGTCCGTCCTCAGAGATGGTCTTCCAGTGGTGCTCGTACTCTGGCAAAACCTCGAACAGGCCGTTGACTGTATCGAATGAGGCGCGGAAAATGGAATGGCTCCTCAGAACTGACTGCCAGGCATCTGCAAGTGGTAAGGCACATACTTCGGTGGCCGACATGTGTAGTGAGACGGATATAACCATATACCCAGCTGGTGGCTCACTAATCGTAGATCTGATAATGCCCTTTTGCACATCTGTCATGGGAGCAAGACTCTGCTGCGCTTTCAATACGTCTTCTGCTTTGTTCCTCTGTTGTTCCAGGTCGACATGTAAAAGCTCCACCATATCGCTCAGCCTAGGCAAGAGGAACAGAGATTGAAAAGAAATTGACACGCCCTTCTGCCGCAGAGATGATAGCACTTTGATAGCAAGCAGCGAGTTTCCCCCGACTTCAGTGAAGGGGCGTTCCAAGTCGACGAATTGGGTTGGGACCCCAATAACTTCTGCGACAGTGGCTCGGATCATATCCAACTCTGGTGTCGAGAGAGTTGTTTCGCTCGAGCCTTGCTCACGCTCTACCAATGACCTTCTCAGGGCCCTGATATCCGCCTTGCCGTTGGTCGTTTGTGGTAGCTGCTGCGTCGATACCATCTCGTCAGGAACCAGGAACTGGTCGCACTTCTCGGACATGGTCCGAAGAATTGACTGACAGTCCAGATTAGAAGGTGTAACAAAGGCTATCAGTCTTTGACGGTGTATGATGGCTGCTGCAGACACAATCCCAGGCTGGGCTAGTAAAGATGGAACGACCTCAGCTTCGATGTTAATCAAGAAACCTCTGTTCTTAACCATCTGATCTTTACGGCCCAGAAATACCAAGCCTGAGCTCGATTGCCTGGCCAAGTCCCCAGTACGGTAGATGCGCTGGCACTTCCACTGTACAAACTTCGCTGCCGTCTGTTCATCGTCTTTATAGTAGCCGAGGGCCAGGTTTGGGCCTGCGATACAGATCTCACCTTCTGAGCTCTCTTCCATGTTAGAATCAAGAAGAAAGACGAGAAAGCCCTTTATGGGTCTTCCTAACGTCACTGGAAGCTCCGGCCGGAGCTCTGCAATGGTGGCAGCAACTGTAGCCTCAGTCGGACCGTATGTGTTCCACAGCTTTCGGCATGGCGTCCACCACTTCCTGATCAACTCGGGGCTTGACGACTCTCCGCCTAGAAAAACGGCCCTGATGTTGCTGTATGCCGCTGGATCTGGCAGTGCATTGAGCAGTGTTGGGGTGGTAGGAAGTATTGTGCATTGCTTTGCATCATCAATAACTGAAGATGGCTCCGAGAACATCAAGTGTCCTCCATTGCATAGTGTACTGAACAGGACACCATAGAAGGCTTTGTGACTATTAGCTTAGAAGTCTTATTTGTTGTTGGACCGGTTTATGCTTACCATCAAACGCCACAGAAAAGAGAAGCAGCACTGTATCAGATGGATTCACGCCTAAGTTGAACGGTCCATCCATGTCATCTTGTTGCACATAGTGAAGCAAACTTTGGTGCGCAATCTCAACACCTTTTGGTAAGCCAGTAGTTCCCGAGGTGAAGATGATGTAGGCAATATCCTTGGAGGAATTGGGTCCTTGGTAACTGTCACGCTCAGCCGGCCCCATGTTGGCGATGGCCTCCCGAACCTCTTGGAGCGAAATAGCACTGGCAATTCCAGGACACTGGTTGATAGTGGTAAGAACGACTTTATGGTGCACTCTGTTCAGCACAGACTCGATTCTATCCTGGCTCCAGGTCCCTGCCTCCATTGGCACCCAGCAAGCCCCGAGACGAATCACGGCCAGGACGCATGGAGCCAGCTCGAGACATCGCGTGCTAAACACGGGAACAATATCGCCGGCTACTATACCTCGCTGCCTGAGGAGATGCGCGACCCTGTAAGAAGCATCGTCTAGCTCGGAATAAGTAAGAGTTCCATCCCGTGCAGAGACGGCGATATCGTGGGGTTGATTCTTGATCTTGTCGTGAATCAAGTCAAACACTGACAGCGCTGGATCCGACATTTGGATATCGATTGGTGTAAGACCTATGCGACGGGCTTCTACCAGGGTTGTATGCGTTTCTGCACCAGAGTGGTGGGAGAGGATTTGTAAATCTGTTGGGCAGGCAAAGTAAGGCAGAGGAGAACATGAATGCTTGAGCGAGGGGTGAGGAAAGCAGGAGTTTACATGAATTGAGTCACAGTGGAACTTGATTTCCATTTTCAAGGCTTGAGTCTCAGAGGCCGAAGAGCTACTCTAAGACCTCAAGGGTGAGATTTACGGTACAAAACAAGAAGGGTTGCTGAACGCTGAGTGCAGCGCAACATATCCTTAGAGACGACCATGCACAAAGTTGCAGCCAATAACTCAGTCTAGTCACCGCGGCGAGAATGATTTCAATATCATTCATTGGTTAGTGACCGAACTCGTTCTTGGCTTATAGACTAGATATGTGCCGAATTGTTCGCCGATGAAGAGATGAGTGGACCATATCACCACCACCCTCTCTTGTCCATCTGGGATGATTTCCTTTTTCTAACATGTCCCCGCTTACATCTTTGCATACCCAAAAAGTAATATCGGGTTTCCAGCACTTCTCTCGCTCGTCGGTTCAAGGCATCATGTCGTCTTCTTCATCTTCATCTTCATCTCTAGTTGACGCCCTAGTCATCGGCAGTGGACCAGCTGGCTTGAGCGCTGCGCTGGCCTTTGCGCGACAAGGTCAGACTGCAATTATATTTGATAGCGGAAAATATCGTAATGCGGCGACCAACTTCATGCACCTTATTCCAGCCCTTGATCACGTTGCGCCTAGCCAGTTTCGTGATACCGCTAAAGCCCAGATCACCAGCCGCTATAATGGCATCACGACTGAGACCGCCGAGATTAAGACAGCGCGACAAACTGAATCGGGCAGCTTTGAGCTCGCCGACGCGTCTGGTACGACCTGGACTGGTCGTAAGGTAATTCTCGCAACTGGCGTCAAGGACGTCTACCCAGACATTCCAGGCTACGAGGCTTGCTGGGGGAAGTCTATGTAAGCAAGCACTGCAGTCCAGTCGAGATTCTGGATACTAACCAATACTCTAGCTTTCATTGTCTATACTGCAAGGGTTATGAGGAGAGAGGTTCCTCCGCAGGCGTGCTTGCGACAGACGGACTAGGCCATGTGCCCGGAGCTCTTCACATCGCCCGACAGGCGTCGGCTCTCAGCACCGTCGTCACTATCTACACAAACGGCGCAGAGACATTGGCCACAGACATCATCGGCTCACTTGGAGAATCTAAACAGATGAAGGTCGACTCGCGTGCCATCAAAGACCTTGCTCTTGGTCCTGGTGGCCAAGGCGTCGTGATTCATTTCAAGGATGGCACCGAAGCACTAGAGCCATACCTTGCACACCAGCCCCGTACTCAGTCTAATGGCGAGATTGCTGACCAACTTGGCCTCGAGAAGTCACCAAATGGCGAGGTCAAAGTATCACAGCCATTTCAGCAGACTAGCGTACGTGGTGTCTTTGCCGGCGGAGATAACTGTGCTATGCTGAAGAATGTTCCAAACGCCATTTTCACCGGCCATGTGGCTGGACAGATGGCGTCAACTCAATTGTTGGCCGAGGTTAACGGACAGAAGCCAATGTTTCCCCTATAGGATAGTCTAGTTCGACCATAATATGAGATACGCCCAAGCCATGGACGTCTTTGCACTATGAGCGTTGTTGGTTGTTTCTTTAGTAGCTTGCATTTTCAACTTTTCGTACTATCTGATACTTCTTATTCTTCAAGCCCTTTGGCTGGACTCGTCATGCCGTTGCGTATATTAACTTTGACCTCAATGCGATGATTTCAGGTAGTACATTCAGAAAATGCAGAGTTCATCATGGGCCCATGCATCGAGGAAACCAACTAGATAGAACAAAAGCCTCGAGATGCAGTCCTCTACAATATCATATCCTCCCACCCTCGGTAATTTGCAAGTCCAGGGAATAGTGGGGATATGTTGCAACAGCTGTTGTCGTATATAGGAAGATATTTGCATCACTGAGCTGTCATCACCACACTTGTTGGTGCACAGTTCATAAGGCTCAGACTAATCCTGAAAAAAATCAGGAATAATCAAAGGGCATGTAGAGTAGATCTAAGGCATATTACAAGTGAATAGTAAATAATGCATTTGATGAAAAAGAACTTTCCCATCCTGACGGCCTTGGCTCTTTTGCTAGAGAACGAAACTTCACTACACGATATAGGTTAGTATAGTATACTTGGGACTCAGCCGAAAGAGATTATTCAAAGGTAGATACTTATTAAGTGCCTGATGAGGTAAAACTTCAAGTTTAGCTATATTGTATGCCTATGACCACGAATTGCGGATCGAGTTGTGCAGCAAAGCCAAAATCAAATATCAGCCTATCTCCATAGCAATATTCAAGAAAATTAGGTTGCAATCGTTTTGGTTTTTAATGTAATGAAAGTATACACTCACCATTCGCTTACAAGCGTTACGTAGAAGATGTCGACACGAGACATATTAGAGACAGATCTTGGAAGAAGCCACCGAGGCCACTAAAGATCTGGCCTCGCTGTGGGTTCTATAGCGTTCCTTCCAGCTGCCAAAGTGTCTTACCAGCCACAACAAAGCTTTGTCCTAATCCCAGGTCCATCAAAGTGGAGAATGGCTTTCTCAGTATCATCCCTTACAGCCTGTCTTTTCTACACCGGGTGGCGTTATTTCTCGCAGGAACTAGCTCAACGACCGCAGGAATGGCTTGTAACGGCTAACGGCACATAATGAATGATGGGGATTTATTAACAAGAGGAAGCAAGGCTACATACATCATTTGCATTGGAGCCGCCTATTTCGTAACCAAGGCTCGCAATAACTCAACTCAACTCCACTTTTTAGGTGGATTGAATTGATTGGCTAAGAGGCCGAGTTGAGTTGAAAATCGAGGCGTCGAATTGCGTTGAGTTGATTGAGTTGAATTTACGACCGGGGGTGGGGGCCCCACTAATTATAGTGACGCACGTGCGTATTACTTCTGAGGTTCTGCCGGCACGTGACCCGGCACGTGACCTACCCTTGACTGGCCCTGCTAAAATCACAAAAAGAGAAGGAAAAGTAAGAGGTACCTATAATCTGAATAAAATATATGTAGACTTATATGTAGATTAATTTAGGACCTCTGTAGAGTTGAATTGTGACCCCCCCGAATTGAATTGTAATTCGGGGGGGTCGAGTTGAGTTGTTTAACTTGAGTTGAATTATTGCGAGCCTTGTTCGTAACGGGTGCGCTTATGCCTAAGATAAGGCACAAAGAGACAAACTTAGAACTCTCGTTATAAGTCTAGGATTGGCCACCCCTGCCTGATCTCAAATACGTTGATCACGGCTTTTTACGACATATATTTCTGCTATGCGTATTCTTTTCTCAATTGGTGTAATATACCTGTGGATATTTCTCGGGGACTTACAAAGGCTCCATTGCCATTAAGTGGTATTTTCAGCCTTCGCAGGTATTGTCGCCAGCCTCTGTCTCACAATTAGCCAGCACCACACTGCTGAAATATCATCATGTTCTCGCCCCCTTGATCATTCACCGGTCAAGTCTCATTCTCATCTTTTTCGTTCAGTCCATCTTGTGGCTGGGATGGAAAGTCAAAGTCATTTTGTCTTGTCGATGAGGCCTCTCCAAAGCCAATATGTGGTAGCTTGCAATACATTGCATCAACGCCGCTAGTGAACCCACAATCCTCCCTTGGTCGAGTATCCCTTGGTCGAGTACCGAATTCTTTACTTTTGACACAGGAAATGGGTGCTGTATACAATGGGAACGTATAAAGACTATCGGACATGCCAGACTGTTGTCGATTTCTCATCACGCTTCCTCACAACTCAGACCAACTCTACACTAAACACACAGCCTTCAGAACGATTGTACAGTTTTTTATACTTGAACACTATATCTCTTACCTTCCCAACATGACACCTTTCAGCGCCTTCGTTGCGTGCCTGGGACTAGCTGGCTTAGTCCAGGCGCATATGGAGATGACTTATCCTGCTCCTTTCAAGAGCAAACAAAACCCTTACTCAGGGGGGGACATCGACTACAGCATGACATCTCCCCTTGCTGGCGATGGAAGCAACTTTCCCTGCAAAGGTTATCAATCTCTCCTAGGTACCTCTGCTGGTGCACCCACCGTGACTTGGCAAGCCGGTCAACAATACAGCATGACCATCGCTGGTGGTGCAGACCACGGCGGCGGCAGTTGCCAGGCATCTCTTTCTTTTGACAAAGGCAGAACCTGGACGGTTATCAAATCTTACATCGGTAACTGTCCCGTTGCACCCTCGTCGTCTTTCAGTTTCATCCTGCCAGCTGATACCCCCGCTGGCGTGGCACTCTTTGGTTGGACTTGGTTCAACAAGATCGGTAACCGCGAGATGTACATGAACTGCGCTGCCGTCACCGTCAAGGGTGGAAGCGGTACTCCCTCGATACCTCTGAACCAACGACCTGCTATGTTTGTTGCCAATGTCGGAAATGGCTGCGGAACCTCAGAGATGGTAGACCTCATGTTCCCCAACCCTGGACCTGATGTCGAATTTACCTCTTCCAAGACTGGGCCCCCGGTTGGCCAGTGTGCAGCTGGCCCTGGAGCTCAGATTACTACCACCAGCAAATCGGTTGCTATTTCGACTATCAAGACGACGTCAACGACCAAGACGACTTCTACGACTAAGCAAATTTCAACCACCAAAGCGACTACAACGACAAAAAAGGCATCTTCGACCACCTTGAAGTCTACAACTCGCAAGACGACGACGGCCAAGCCAGTACCTACTGGAGCAGCTACCGGTGTAATCACCCCTGGCACACCCTGCCAACCAGAGGGGTACTGGAACTGTGATAAGCAGGGCAAAGCTTTTCAGCGATGCGCTTCTGGTACCTGGTCAGTTGTCATGTCTGTGGCGCCGGGGACAAAGTGCAGGCCAGGAAAGAGCATGGAGTTTGTCATTGAGTTCGCTTGATGAATTTGCTTTCAGAGGCTTATTGGCGATAGTTCTTGATTTTGTTGGAATAGTACATAGGTATGGCGTCCCGGTTGAAGATAGAAACGATGATGACTTGATGTCAAACGAAGGAACAGAAAATCGATATCACAAGCATTTCTCACTACAGGCTTTGACATTATAAGAACTTCTGTGATCATCGTCAGCATAATAACTAATAAAACAGTGGCCAGGACGGGCATCTAAGAAGAGTGCTTCATCAAAGCTATACGAAGGTTACACGCTGAGCGAGTGCTTTATTTATGAATATGCCGCGAGATATATTGTTGTTTGGAGTAAAACTTTTAAACTTAGCTTCCAGAAGTGAAATTACACCCTTGACATCGCACAGCAGATTCTTGATAAAGTACACAGGTCAATCCCAGCACATAGTGAGCTTAAACTTCACTAATACAAAAGAGCCCTCAAGTCTCAAGTGCTAAACTCTGCTCTCCATGCATCTGCCTCCAACAGTTCGTCGACACAACAATCTCTGCGCAGCCCTTGAGTAAAAACCCCACTTCTTCACAAATCCATCACTTAACGTTACTTCCCATCCTGATACAAGCCATAGCTGCTCCCAGACCAGAAATCCGCAGTGCTCTATATCGTCAAAGTCCTCGTACCGTACACCCCCAATCCAAAGTCAATGAGCAGCTCGTGGCTGTCGTAGGTGCCAGCCATTGGTATTCACAAGCATATATAATCAACAAACCCTGCAGAGCGTGCGAGATGGATGTCTTACAATGGTTCGGTCTCACGACGATGTGGTGAGTTGCGCAAACTCCTAAGCTTGTGTAGTTTGATTACCTTTATAAAATTTGGGGAAAAGCTGTATCATTGAAAAATGCTTGGTTCGCGGAAATCATGTTGTAAAGTTCATGGCTTCCTCCCCCAAATGAAATAGGCCCGTTGATACAAATGAATCGCCGGATTCTTCAAGTCCCTTTTGACCTTTGCAACGAATACCTCGATCTCTTCTGCAGTCCAACCGAGAACCCGACCAAACAGCCCCGGCGTGTAAGAGTCAACGACTTGTGCCTCTTGAATAGTCTGAAACTTGCCAATCTCCTTGAGCTTAGGGTCTTTCGGCCAAGACCCGATGGGACACTAGAGATGACTGTTAGTATGGCTTGGATAACACTAGAAAAAGACTAGATTAACTCGAACCTTGCGAATCTCCTGCTGGACATCTACGAATCCTGCCTCTTCCAGCTTTGCCTTCCACTCAGTTGCACAGTCTAGGGGCTTGCCGAACTTAGCTGCACCCTCGCACACTGTCTTGATCCAGCGTTGAAAGCTTTCGGCTTCCTCGGCCGTACCGTCATCGGATGCGACTGGTGGATATATGGCCTGTAGTTCAAAATAGCCTCCTGACTTAAGGTTGTCGAAGGCTTGCTTGAATAACTTCCTATCATCTGAGATACACCCCTCGAGCTCTCGGCCGTGGATAAAGTCGAATGGCGTTCTGTAGAGCCAATCCGCTTCAAAATCGTCGACTTCGAAGTAGCAATTTGGGGGAGTCCTGCAGCTTGTGAGAAAAGGCGTCGATGAGCGCACAACGACTAACCATTTGGGCTGGATTGGACTCAAATCTGTTCCACAAACGTACGCAGAAGGATTCTCGCTAATTTTAAATGTTAGCAGTTACAGCTTGATCAGTCGTCACATTCAGACGCCTCACTCTGCAAAATCCATTGCCCATATGCCTGTACCAGTTCCCAAGTCCAGAACTCGCTGGGCGTGTTCACTGATAGGAGCTAGGTGAAGTTTACCCCCCAGAAGTAGACGATAAATATGATGACCTAGGTCCATCCGTTCCTGTTCTTCGTCATCGTTTGGCTTATGTATGTTAGTTTTCGCTTGAGTTATTTGATTTTCTCAACTCATACCACCAGGTAAGTACCTTCACGAAATGCGTGGTAACGACGACCATTCTGGGATAATAACATCAGTATTGCTGTTTTCTTCAGTATAGAGCACCCACCTCGTATCTAGATGAAGAAGAGGAAGCGGTTAGAAGGTAGTCAAATAGACGAATGTGGGTTGTCCACTGACTTGTAGTTGACTATGCTTGACGCTAAAGAGGTTGTGTGACTCCTGTCATCTTCGCTAAACAATCTTCAGTAATGCTAAAAAAAAAAATACATTGATGCTATACTTACGAAAAGGCGTATGCAGAGTCATCATCTCGCAGCTCCTCCTTGTTCGGGTGTGTCAGGTGGTGAGAGAGTTCGGTGAGGGTACGTTACTCACATCCACCTGTAATGGAGTCTCCCCCGTCTCGCTCTGTACTGCAATGATATGGGGCTGTTCCTCAAGATCGGGCTTTGTAAAACTCCGATTATCCATATTGTAGGTTGTGCTTGTTAACGATGAATGACCGAGATATCCGGCCATCACAGCGAAGAGACTGCCCGTCCCTGGCTTTATATCTTATCGACTACCCCTGCATGAGGAGCTTCACATCGACTCATACTCTTTCTTGGTCTGATGCATGATTTAGCCGAGTCGCTTCTCCCTGCAAGGTAACATTGAGTCATTGTCGGCTAATCGGAAGACCGGATGCGAGGTGTTCCTTGTCCATGGACTGGGATCTTGCAGAGCTCATTCATAAGTATGGAGAAGTATTCGGAGTTGAACTACGGGTTACAGTACCGTATCTAGACCATCTAACCTCGACCACTAGATTGGCCCGTTTCAGCCGCTGTCAACGCCAAGGTTTGTGCCCCAAATGTCTTTGAGGGGCACTGAAGTGCTCGCTGTAGATGTTTGATACGAACTGCACCGTTAGACATGGAGTCAAGCAGATACACTGATACCTAGATGGTAGATCTTTAGACTGCTCCCTTCCGCATTCTATGCAGCATCTCAATGGCTAATCACACCAGGTAAGGCGGCCACTGGAGCATGTTCACTCATGATTTGAGCCTCGAACAGGTTGAATGCGACAGTGACAGCTACGAGAGTCCCTTGTTGTTATAAAGTGGCAAAAGTACCTCCAATCAAGTCTATACAGAAAGCAGATCAAATTAAGTGTTAAGTAATTACTGTACATGTACGCTAGGCTTTGCATAATGGACCGTCAGGTCGTTCCACGAAAGCGTCCGACCCAACACAAGTTGGGCAATAAAAGACATTAAACGGGTCATACTTGCGTTTAGTCTTGAGATGAGTATCGTATAGCGTTCCGTAAAAGGACGCCTTGAAGTCAGGGTCGTTGCGGTCACCCTCGTTCATGTAGCCCGCAGTGTTGGGTGCAAGCTTCTTGGCCGCCGCACCCTTAACGAATGTCACATCGTTATTAGCCGCTTTGCGCTCAGCCAGAGTCGGAGTTCTTGAAACTCCAGTCCCGGACACCAGGACAAAGTGCGACTTGCGCCAGGCCGGATGCAAGCCGCTGGTCTTGTCAGCAGCATCCTTGAACACTTGACCACCAGAGACGAGAAGGATGACGCTTGTGCCAAACTCGTCGGGCTTGCCGCTCATGACTTCGACAGCTTCTCGTACGCTATCATAGTCTTGCACAGACTCACGGTCAATGAGTCTCGAGGTTATGACTGAGGTATCTCCTGTAGGGTCATATAGCCCCGACTCAGCGTGATAAAAGGACCAGTAGTCCGAGTAGGTTGCCCAACTCTCGTGGATGAAGAGCTTGTCCTCAAACTTGGAGAGAGCCTTACGAACGGGAGCCCAGGCAGCTTCGGCTTCTTCACGTCCCTTTCCGATAGTCCAGTAGCCGTGAGTATATCCTGATGTAGCATTCCCGACGAAGACTGTGGGAAAGTTGCGGAACCAGTAGCCGTATCCAGCAAAGCCCGCGTCGTTGAGATCCGGGAGCATCTGCAGTAATTCGGAAACTGCATCGAGAAGGTCTGCATTTTTCTCCGTCTTCTCCAGGGGCGCAATTGCTAAACGATGAGTAGTGACGACATCAACGTTAGGGTGAGCCTTGATGGTGCTGCTGAGAGTGATTCCATAGCCCGGTCCACCACCACGCATTGCTCGGAAGAGGTCGGTGTTCTCGCAGTGGTTGGCTATCACGACGCGTCCATCAGCAAGCATCACTTCGGCCTCGAGGATCTGATCAGCCCCAAGGCCATAGTTCCTCGTAGCTGGGCCGTGACCACCTCCAGATGCCCAGCCACCGATAGCACCGGGCGAGAGGGCACCACCGCCAACTGCAATGACATTGTTTGACTCGGCCACCTTGTACACATCACGCCATTGGTAGACACCGTCGATTTTGATGGCACTGCCCTTCCAACCAGACTTGGAACATCTATTCTCAGATGCGTACGTCTTTTGGAAATCAATGCCGTTCCTGAAGTGATGGAGCCATAGCTCGAGGCCGCCGTATCCGTCTGAGCGGCCGAGCAGGTCATGACCCGTACCAGATACGACCAGACGGATGTTGCGCAGACGAGCATACAAGATGGTGGCCAGAATCTGCGGACGAGTGGTGGCGTTGACAGCGTATATAGGAAGAGAGCCCAGGGTGCAGGTTGTAGGCTTTTGGCCAGCATCGTAGTCTACCGGGGCGCATGTGATGTTGTATGGATACGGCCTCCCGATGGGGTTGGATGTCTGGAAGTCTTGGTCTGACCACATCTTGTTCACATAGTCACACTCATCCAAGTCTTCGGCAGGACCTGGATAGCATGACTGTGCGATGGGCTCGCTCTTGATCAGACTGCCTCCGATCAAGAAGTCAAAGGTCCTCCATTCCAGGGTGGAGGGCCAGCAGCTTTGGCCGGGAACCTGAAGACATCGACTTGGTCAGCTTCTTTCTTGCACTTATAAAACTCGGGTTTGCCTGTCCGTGTACTCACGCATTTGCATTTGGGGAGGAAGGCGTCGAAACCAGACCTGTCGGCCAGTTCTTGACCCCAAGTTCCCGTAGGAAGGATCGCGAATAGAGTAAGCAGCGCCCGGGGATACATTGTTACGAATAGAGGCCGTCTGCAACCATCAGCTTCGACGGACAGGTAATACATCAGACGCAGGATCTAGGGGGATGCGTTTCAATTTATGCATGGCGTATGGTGCCGATCTCTACTGCATAGTCGTCACACAGACGAGGTAGGGGCTCATGGTCGCTTACTGTCCACATCGGGGTGTAATCACCGTTGTTCTTGATCCCAAATCAATTCAGGCAATCTGCCAGCCGTAGAGAGGCTTTTAGGTATGCTTGTTCCTCGCTACCTCGGTATCGTATCTTGACGAGAACCACTACCCAGCTGTGTAAAACCGCTGAGCATGGGCCAACCGTTGCGAGAATGCAGACAATCTGCAGCATGGGTATAAGCGCAGGGCACACCCACACCGTTACCAGGCACCCTTACCCCCCCTGCGTTAGTCTCACTGCAGGCTGATGTGAATTGACGAGTGAAGTCGAAGATTCCGTGTTGAGTACAACCTTGTGTTGGTCGGAGGCACACTCCAACAGAGCTGTACCTAACCCGATGTGTCTTCTCGCAGAAATCTAACTAGAAGCCTCGGGCCAGGCCCAGCTCAACGGACCATCGGGCTCTCTCACAGTCCCATCCCAAGTAGGGTATCATGATTCAATGGTAAGTGTGTAGAGTGTATTGAATGTAAACTAACTACTTTAGAGAAAAGTGATTGGTGATAGTATTAATCCACTACGGTCCAAGAGACTTACAACCTTGCATTTGATCACCGTTGTATCCGCGCTCCGTAGAGATCGCTCGCTTCCCCCACCGAATCGATCACGCTGGCTAGCATTGACATTTTCCGTCCAGTAACTTAAGTTACTTTATTAATACTAATTCAGCCGAGGCTAAGTATAACTAGATTATCTCCGGTTTTGAGGATTCTACCCCTGCAAGTCGGCAATATCGGTTGCAGCTCTTGATCAAGCAATCGGGAAATCTTTTAGTCAATAATATGATATACTATTTGCATGTTAGAGATAATTTCTCTTGCCAATTCGTGCAGGACGAGTTCCACCGCCTAGTGCTACAACGTAAGAGTGGCGATGCCAAGAACTCTTGCTGTCCGTTCGATCGTCGACCAATGGCATCGCTTAGTTTCGTGGTTGTCTTCAAGAATTGCTTTTGACGGTGTTTACAGGTATATCGCCGAGGATAGGAGTCTCACCCTTGAACGTGTCCTGCTAAACGTAGCTAGGCCAAGGTCGAAAGTAGAAGGTCATGGCACCATCCTGGATATAACTCCAGGGGCAACTCCTTCTGAGGGATTTTATCAAGCAATTAGCCAGGTAGGCAGTTTATGTTGAATTTCTGACCTGATACAGTGTAACACTCGCTACACGTATCGATCAAATATGGCGTCGACGCTCTTACCGAGGCGGTTGAACTGTCGGGTTTTGCTAACAAGACTTTTCAGATCTAGTTCCCCATATGCTTGCTATCAATGAAAACCTCTCGGTCAATTACGAAAAGACCGAAGAGTACCTGTTACCCCTAGTCTCGTGTGATCATTACCGGCCTGAGCACTCATCGTATAAGCAGCCAGAACTGAGATATGATCTATTACGGAGAGGACCAAGTCAACCCGCACCAATGACCATTAACTCGAGACAACAACGCTATGCTCTTGTGGAAAGTGACACCTAATGGCCGTCTTTCCTCTGGGTTTTTTCTTTTTTCTTTTCTCTTGTCACCTTGCTTTTAGCCTCGCTTTCGGTATACATCACGTCCCATGTTCTCAGGATACTACTCTGTACAAGGCGAGCCGTTGAGTAACGCCCAAAACCTTAACATGTGATACTATGAAACCGGGCGGAGAAAAGATTTGTAGTATGCTGATATCCTTGTGGCCCTCCCTGTGTTATCGATGCAGTCCGAGTGCTTCGCCACCTTTCTGCATTTGAAACGCGTTCAGCGATGCTCCTGAAAGGCCATCTCAAACCTATATCTGTGACGTTGTCTCACTGCCGGTTCTTCCTGCGATTCTACTACCGCTTCGCTGTGTTGATCCCGTCGCCATGTGCCGTGCATGGTAGATATTCAACTGACTCACCATGTCGACAACTTCGCCACAGCCGGATCCCAATGCCCCTCTCTCCGGGGCGGCCGGAGCGGTCGACCGCCGTGGTCTCCTCCTCATTGTATGGCTTTGCTTCTCCGTCGCCACCATGTTTGTGTTGTTGCGGCTTCTTGTCCGCTGGCACCAGAACCGCAGGTTTCTGCCCGACGACTACTGGATCACATGGGCATGGACATGCACCTTAACCATGGCTATCCTGCAGTCACAGCAGATGGACGCTCTCTGGTACATGACTCATCTTACCGCCGGCCGCATTGCTGTCAACCCGGAAGAAATTGCTGCTCAACAGAGGCAGCTGACGCGCTGGCAATTCCCCATAATCAAGATGTTCTGGATCGTCTTGTGGTCTGTCAAAGCGAGCTTCATGGCACTCTTCTTCCGACTCGTCCAGCCATTCCCTATCATCCGCCGGCTATGGTACTGCGTTGCTGTCTTTGCAGCCTTGGCTTTGATCGGATGCATCCTTGCTAGTACATTGACATGCAGTCCCCCTTCGGACTACTTTTATGGTAAGTGATTAGCCATCTGTCATCTACCCGTGAATGGGCGTTTAATACATTTTAGGCTCTTGCGACTCGCCCCACGAAGTATGGATGTCACGATTCAATGTCATCTACTCGACCACTGTCGACGTGACCACCGATCTCATGATAATGGCGCTCCCTATTGCGGTTTTACCATCACTACAGCTCGACAAGAAGAAGAAGATTGGGCTTGGGATTGCTTTTTCGCTGGGAATCATCATTATCTGTGTGGCCATCGTTCGCATGTCCCAGGTTATTGCCGGTGACAAGGTGGACCTTGTCGGGCTTGCAATTTGGGGGGCTGTAGAAACCGCAACGGCTCTCGTTGTCGGCTCACTACCAGCCCTCAAAAGTCTACTCGCTCGTGGTGTTAAGAGATACAAAACATCTAGGACTGGACCGACAGATTATGCCGCGTATGGCAGTGGCAGCTCTCAGCGTCGAAAGGGATATGCCAGTGGGACGGCTTCGCGAGCAATGATGGTGTCCGAGTGCATTCCTCTGGATGATATGCATCGTAGTAGCCAGGTGGACGGGCGCATCTATGTGCAAAAGACGTTTGAAACTGCCACCGAGAGAGATGATTACTCTTCAAGAGGTGACGATGATGAAGCAGCAATTGTCAAGGAAACCCCGAGAGGCAGTAGATTAAGCTAGAGATTAAAGTGTACAATTTTTATTTCTCGTCTAGTAAACTAAATTCGATTTTAGCCGCGAAACTGAGCTGAAAAACATGAGCCAGAAGGGACTTAAGTCAACGAGGTCAAATACATTAATCTTCTAAAATTAAGATAATACAGTCAATTGCTTAGAATCAAACTAAGATACTCAACATATCTGTATTTACAGTACAGAGTAGGGTAGGTGGAATTAGACACGGTTGTTTAAAATTCAGCTGAGTCAGCGAGTCGTTGGCTCGGCGACGCCGCACATAAACACTCGAGGCTCTAAGCATCAATCCCCAATACAACCGACAACTTGCGGAAGACTCCGACAAAGGAATCTGCGACGATGCGGCCGACAGAATGAATCTCTTAGACATCGCTAGCTGGATTGCACAGGTTGAATCGACAACCCACAACGCATCTGCTGAAGCCCTTTCGCATCATCCAACACCAATAGACAAACGTCAATGCCATCCTCCCTCTCCACCCGAATCATCCAGGAAGCGGCTGCCCATGGACGACACCGAGTCACCAGCGCCTAAGAGGCAAAGAGTGCACGAGGACCCGAATAGGACGCCGAAAGCGAGCAGCAGCCGGCAAGGGCTAGGTTACCTACGAACGGGTTCACCGACAACCTCTCTTCCACCGCCAGCTCCGACTCCCACCCAGACCCCCTCAGACGCGCAATCATCCGCTTCCGGTCGATCCTCGCCATCGAAACAGCTCGCCAGCCTCGAAATCGGCACCAACGGCGTCGAGCAGCGAAAGCTCTCCCTAGCAGACCCGTCCCTACCGTCCTCGCTCTCGGACTTGCTGTTGGAACTGCAGAATTGTAGCAGTAGTGGAGTCAGAATAATGCCAAATGATATGCAGGCTGAGATCAAGGCAGAAGCAAAGAAAGACGCCAGCTTCCGCGTTTTCATGGATCACATGTTTACGGCCTCAACAGATCGCCAACAACTGGGACCAACCCCTTCCCTCCAGGATGCGACTCGTCTGGTCAAGGAGGCTGCAGAATGTCAAGTGTCGAGACAGAATGAGTCGGGTTGGAATATGATGGTCCATCACCCTCTTTTATACTCAGCCATCTACGGGCCACAACGGCCGAGCCAACTCGTTGGTTTCGCGCCTTGTACGACGGCAAAGATTATACGCGAATACCTTCCCGCAACTTCGAAAGCTAAGATGGTGGACTTTTGCGTATACTTGGATCCCACAACCGACCAGCTCTCTACCGTTGCTATCCAGACTCTTCGTCGCTCTTTGCCATTCCAGGTGATCAACCATACCGAGTTTCAACCCTTCCGTAAGCGACCCATCGCCATCAGCGTCGAGACAAAAAGTAGAGGCAGAGCCCAGTCAGATGCAGCCGAGTTACAATTGGGAACATGGCAGTCTGCGCAGTGGCGATTCCTCGAGCGTCTTGTCAACCTCTCTGGTGGCTCCTTTGATGGCATGTCTTTCCTACCAGCCGTGATCGTGCAAGGTCACGACTGGAGCTTTGCTGCCACGACGAGAGATGGACATAAAACCGTGCTGTGGCTTGAACAGCCACTGGGGTCTACTTCGGATATCGTCGGCGTGTACAAGATTGTGTGGTGTTTACAGCGTCTAGCTCGGTGGGCCGGTGAGGTGTACTGGCCCTGGTTCCGACAGAACGGCCTTGGCGTAAACCAAGGATGACATTAAGCTGGGCATGATGTCGCGCCTGGTAAAGAAACATTACAGTGTTGCATGATTCAAGCTCTGCTACAATGTTGGACAACGAGCCGCATCAGCCGTGTCAAGCACAAGCAACAAAAGACTCTGTGGTTGGCTTCTCAGGCCGAAAAAAGCCTTATCACACTGCCACCAGCTAGGACTTTGGTCACTCAATGCTTTATACAACAGCAGGGAGTTGGCACCACGCCTGGGTCTTGCCAATGAATTGCCCGGTTACGTCCGACGTCGGGATTGACAGTACACCCAACTCGGAGGCTGTCTTCACCTCCGACACGCAATAACCAAACACTCACCACGTGAGGTTAAGTTGTTGAATTCTCGCCATACTCTAACCCTTCTATATGCGGTCAAGAATATGCTTCTTCTTCTGAGGCTACGTACAACACGAAATCTGGTATTTGGCCCAGCTCAAGCTAAGGATGCAGCAGTTAACTGCAGCGACTGGCAAATCACCGAATCAGACTTAACTGTATCACCTAGGTGGGAAAGGTGGCTTACGTTCCAGTAAGCTGAATGCGCCCATGTTACACTGTTGTTCTTGACATGGTAGCAGTTTTGAATACTCTAGATACGCAAGCACAACAAGCAAAGCACAACATACGGACACACCCGGCTAACCAAGTACACTTGTGACTAGTCTTAGCCTAATACACTGTTACTTGTATCTTCAACCTTCAAACCAGAGTAGTTCAAGGTAGTCATGCCTATGACTTGTAGTGTTTGTTTATGCCAAAGACAATAAACAAGGCACAACCGAGCCATTTGTCTAGGCGAGATGCCACAAGGAAATCCATACGTCATTATTTGGCCAACGCTCAAAGATTGTTGTACTGTAGTTGACAGCGCTGGGTGGAAATCGCTGGCAGCATTACAGGCTTTCACACTACATGCACCGAGCTCGCCTGCTTGACAAGTCCCATGGCTGTGTTCAGCAACAAGAACATAACTGCAAACGCCGGGACTAATCCACTAAGTTAGGTTAAATCGTATGACTCGAGGATTGGCATAAGAACTACAACGGTGCTCAGGTTAGGGGCGCAGATCACAGCCTTGTGGATAAGAAGATCAGGCTAACTAAAATGGATTGAACTTTGGTGAGGGCGGTGAAACTAAAATTCGACCATTCGACTATACCCCCGGATGGTATAAAGACGAACGTGGAAATGCTGGGTAGCTCAGGGGATGGAATGTGAGAATCCGATAGCATGAGTGTTACTGACGTGGCCGCTGGCCGAATACCTGATTTTTGTTCAAATGTACCTCCAAAAACCCAGTGGCTGAAGTGTATATCACAATTTGACTGTCGTCAAGTGACTTAATCGGATGGTGGACCTAACTGCGCGCGAACGGTTGGGATACAGGGATCTCCAGCTGATCCAAGTAGGAGATCAGAAAGTCTTACCACCCGATATAGGATATAGATCCCGCGGCGATAGTTCCGGTGCTAGATTTCTCTTTACTGTCGCCTGCCCGATGAGGTAGTATCGGTATATCACACGTGGCTTCGACCTGCCAGTTTGGACGTAAATACTATCGTCGAGGGTCTGCAAACTCACAGATGTGTTACATACAGTGATACTTACCTATACTTCATGCCTTCCGGGTAATCGACTTATCAGGTAATTTCGAGAGGCCAAACGATACTTTGTAGTTCCTAGTACAGCATGAGTTTGCAAATAATACTGTGGTGACCTTCGGTGTAAACAAACTGACTCATTAAGACACAGCTGGCCATGTGTATACTGACTTGGCAATGGCCGACATTTTGATAAGTGTCTTCCATCTAAGAAGAGTTATACCTATTTGGCACCAAGCAACACAATGTTACTCTGCATGCCCGTCCCACATTGGAGTTGTCTCTGTCTTGTGTACGGAGTAGTACCTTGTAAGGCGGCGGAGAACACCGCAAAAGGCTAGTTCGATAGAATGCATGGGTAACGAAAGGGCCAGTGCCTCGGCCACTTTGAGCACGAATGAGGAAGGTTAAGCGTACTTGTAGAATAATACAAACAGATGCAGGTTTACTGTCAATAGCATAATGTAAATAAACTATCTATCTATCGAGTTTGGCTGATATCTACGGAGAGAATTGCTTCGACGCGGCTTGTTGACCGCCTCCGTTGGCATTTACACAGCATTTTCTGCTCATACACGTAGCAACCATGCTCAAACTCGCTAACGTTTCCGCCGAAACAGCAGAAAACCTTATTCTTGCCTCTCCCACTCGGTCTCAGGACTGTGTCCATATTCTTCCACGCAGCCACTGGCCAGAGAACTTAACGTTTTGTCTACTCTGATGCATGGCCTTTTTGCTGATTGCGGATATCATGAAAGAGCGGACAGACCAACTTATCGAAATATAATTACTTATAAAGAACTCCCTTGCAACTACACTCCGTCCTTCCGGTACTCCCACAACACGTGTGGGTACGCCGTAAATGAGAAGGGGTCGGATTCCCTGGTTGGCTCGGCCCCTGACATTCTGAGGCCGATACGATATGGCACCTTTATAAGCCATGAAGCGACGCCCCGTTCTTCAAGCTCTTGAATAGGACCGAATATTGTCAGCTTGAGAAGTACGGCTTTGGCATAATTCACGATGGCAGACGACGTCGATAGGGTGATTTCATCCGTCACTCTGGCTGGGAGTGCTCTCTCATGCATTTCAACTACATTTGTTCTTACCTCATTTGCGATATACCATCGACACATGGGCAGCTTTCGCCACGTGCTCGTCTTGAACTTGATGATAGCCGGTAAGCTCATTATCATCTTTGGTGTATCGTAGCTAACCGCGCTTCACGTACAATAGAGTTTATAAATACACTTAACAACTCCGTGTCTGGTATCATCTTCCTCCAAACCGGGGAACTTCGACCTGGAACTCCCTGCGTAGCAAATGCGTTTGTGGGACAACTCTCAGTACTCGCAGCCGACTTTTCAATACTCGCTATCGCCGTTGTTACTCTTCTCGCGGTAACAAGACTCCTTCATATATCAACTATGTCGAAAGCAGTCAAGGTCATCATTTGCCTTGCTGTCTGGGTCATTCCATTCATAACCAGTCTTGTTCCGACCATAATGGGGGAAATGACGCCAGTCGGCGGGAACTGGTGCTGGATCTCCCCAAGTCGACCTGATCTCCGGTACGGCATGACGCATGGCTGGCGCTTCTTGGTTATCTTCTCCACTGTTGCCATATACTTCTACATCTGGGTGTACTTGCGGAGACACTTGACAACAAAACCCACTGAGCGTTGTCAGACTACATCATGCATTGACAGTTTCTCAAGCGGCAACAAGACAGGCTTTCAGGTCATGAAGGAGGAAGAAGTTGAGCTAGACACCTTTGAGCGAGCACGACCAGAGAAGTTTCCGTCTACTGCAACTAGAGCTTCGCCAGGACAAGTTCGGTGGGGGGTTCGATCAGGCAACGATAAGGAATTTGTTGACGGCCTTGACATGGGAGCAAAGAGACCAACCGACGCTAGCCGTAATCAGGCCAGGAGGAGGTCATTACTGCATGTACACTCCTCAGTCGGCTGGGAGAACAAGGAGGTGACTAGTCAGTCACTACCACAAACACACGACATCTCAATGCAGACCAACGCCAGTGAGTTTCCCATACGTCGAAATACGCATGAGATTGAGCTGGAGATCAAGAGAATGATGCTTCTTAATGGATACCCTTTCATGTATGTTCTTCTCTGGACACCCGGTCTCGTTAATCGACTCATGGAAGCATCTGGACATTCCATGTCAAAGACGGTCATAGCCGCCCTTCAAGCCCCAACACAATTCATCGGGCTTGCGAATGCTCTCACATATGGCTTCAACCATCACTTGAGGGATAGACTAAAAGGACTTTACCTGACGCCGATAATCTCGAGGATCAAGAGTAGACTAGGAAGATAGCTAGCTAGATGGAAGCGTTTTGCTGGGACTCGGTAATAAACGAAAAGACCTCGAAAACACGCGCAGATCCGAATAGTGCATCATTAACTCCTCAACACTCCGCTCAAAGTTGGTTGAAAAGCTGGTTATTCTAATAAAACATATTTCAGTATGGTCATCCTAAAGCTATTTCCTGTATTCGCCCAGACTTAGCTATCTTGTATATTGGGTACTGTAGAAAAGTGGATTAGAAGTTGAGAAGTAAGTCCATAAGCAAGATGCTCCAAGACTACTCATAATGTCCCATAACTGGAAGAGAAAGTATTGAGGGATCTAAGAAATGGTTTCTCGGCTTAGGGTTATTATCCTGTAGGCCCTTTGGAGAGAATTTCCAGGCTGCCTCACAGTTCGTTGCTACAGCTTTTGTGAGCTCTTTTTACGATCCCTCGAGTCTCGATTCAACCGTCAGAGACAAGCCATACCGACCAACACCTATAACCACCGGATCAAGAGATCCGCCATTATGGACCTGCTATGATTTCTTGTATACACTTGATAAGGTTGTAGATCGCATCAATTTACCACACACGACCATACCCATCGGAAAATACGGGATCCCGTCCGCTCTCCCATAGTCAAGCCGGTGAGGGGCGGATTAGTAGTTGGGTCGGTGACGACCAGCGAATCCCCGCTGTTGTATGTTTTTGCTGGAATAGATAATTACTTTTTGTCCCGCTGTGGTTCTTTACTAAGTTTTTGAGGTTTATTAGAGTCTTGTTGTTTAATATTAAGGATCTTCTTCGCTTGTCCGGTAAAGATTTGACCCAGGTTAGCTACGTACCTTGATACGTCAAGACGTTCGCGGGAAGCCATGATTCTCCGGTTCTGGATTAATATGAAGTAGTAACTAGGCTTTCTGTTATACCTGGAGTCTAGAATATCTCTACCGTTCTACGGCATTGGTTATTCGGACCTGAAAAGCGAGGTTAGCACTTCCGTTTGTCGTATAATGTGTCTCTGCTGTAGCTTCAGTTTCATTCACGGGTTCAATGGTATACGCTAACTATATTTTCAATATCCGTACGTTCAAGTAACTTACCTAGCATGAGTTATTGACAATCAACCCGATGGATCCACGTGTCAGGGCTCAAAATACACAGAAATAGAGAGAGTAGCGAAATCGCAGCAAGATCTCAGTTAGCTAGCAGCCATCTAAGGTACAATCCCCTGTCTTTCAGATCCAATTATAGCGCCGCGATCTCGGGCCTCGGCCTGGATCGGGTAATTGGTTCTGCTGGGTGTGTGCCTCAGGCCACAAAGACGAAGCTTCCACCACGACATTTCTCAGGCCCAGGCCACATTCTCATAGGTAGTTAGCTTCAACCCCTTCAGCTTGGACCTGGGTCCGAATTGGGCAAAGTAAGCGGGGCTTCCCTTCATCTGGATTTCTGCTCATGATACCACGGCAGAACAAGGGAAAGACTTGGAGATCCACGTAAGTCACTCTTGATAAGCTTAGGTAGGACAATGAATTCGATGACATTTGTATATATTAAGCTGTGGTGGGGGCTAGATGCTATTATTCCAGAATCCCATATTCGTTGGATTATCAACTAAGTTGATAATCCCTAGCATTTTGCCAGATTGACTAGCAACTTGCAAGTGATTATTTCTTTTTGTAGCTCTCGTCGTGCTGAATGTAAGCGTCAAGAATAGCATTACCCTCTTCAATGGAGTCGGGGTCCACTGAGCACCTGTCAGCAATAGAAGACACATATATTCGAGTTCATGGTTTACTAACTCCCGAGGCCATAGCTGGCCTGAAACGTAGGGCGAGAACCGTCCCATCCTTCCTTCACTACACTGTACCTGGTGGGTGCTTGGTTGTTCGAGCTGCTGGCGGTATTGGAGCTTTTGGAGCTGCTCGCACCCTGGTTGTTGGAGGATTGGTTAGACTTTTGCGAAGGCATCGTGACTCGCTGGCGGTAGGGGACATAGATGTTAGCACAGTATGGTGACATTCGGCTCAATGCTGTAGAATACTGACAGAATCAGAGTACGAGAGATAGTTATCGAGAGTCAGAAGCGAGTGAGGTAGGTATTTTAATGTGATTGTATTGATGATGAAGAAGCTAGGTTCGTCCAGTGCCAGTACAGTACGTACGCCAATTAAATACCCCAGCCCACAATATAACGTTATCACTCTGGTCCTGTGGGGTCAAATCGTCATAAGCCAAGCTCGCCTTGGATAACTCACGTGAAACTCAACCACCGATGGCGCAGCTCTGCGGGCAGTCTCACCTAGTTAAAAACTGTAAATACAGTTGGATCACCCGCATTCAAGTCAGCCTGTGTATGGCACTTGGATGATCTTTCAAGTTTTATCAAACTCAGAGGCTGGTCGACGTCGTCCCAGAGACCTAGTAGTGTCACTTGAGACTTGGCCATACTTTGGCCCAGGTCTTGTTGGCCCTTTCGCTTACCCATTCTCTGTGTACCACAAGGTTGCATGATGTAAATCTGCTAAATCGTACTGTAAAATGAATGCACGTCGGGTAAAACAGCAAGGGTGGCTAAGTCGTTCTATTCAGCCTCGCTCTTTTTCAAAGCCTGGCCTTCTTGGTCGTCACCACATACTCCCTCCCCATGTCCTCAATTTCGTCACAAGTCTGTGTATCGTCCACGAGGAAAGGATTAGCTCTCTACTCGCTCATAAGCCCTCTAACGATGGCATCTATACTTGATGTTTCACCTGGGATACGTCCGCCCTCATATGGGACCCGAATTCCAACTTTGTACAGTTCCCGATGTCAGAATGGAACTCTATCGATTACGTTGAAGAAAGCGAATCATATGCATCATTTTAGTCGTCCTAATCTATAGCTCTAGTCGTCATGCGTCTGAAAAATTGAGTAACGTAGCCTCATCGAGATAGCCTGGCTCCCAGCTCTGTCTCTCCATGTCATGTCTCTCCAAGCCTTGTTTCGAGATGGGCAGTCTGAATTGGGGCTTCGACTCCCTGTCAGGGGTTGTGGTCGGGGTTGGCTCGTCCACGTCCAGAGTCTTCGGTGGCGGGAAGTCTTTCGCGCTCGAAGGACCCGGCTGTGGGGCAGGTTCACTATAGATGATGATGTTAGCACAGTATCACGCCATCTAGACCCCGCGTTGTTTATTACCTGTTCACCCGCCAATATGGTGATGCGAGCAGGCGTTCTATATCAACCACGCCTTCTGCGTCAAGCATCTTGGGGATGATATGCTCGCGGCCGCTAGCGACATTCAGAACACTTCTGACCAGGCTCACCGCCTGCTCGGTGAATTGTTCGGTAACCTTGGTGGCGGGATCAGTCATTAGCCACTCCATCAGACGACGCGGTAGCACCGTTTGTTTCAAAAGCTCCCAGTTCTCGTCATCGACGTAGATAACAAGGCCAACAGTGTCTTTGATGTCGAGCCCGCCCATGGGATTCTCGGCGCTTATTTCAGCAGTACCAGAGCGATACACGAGTTTCGACTGGAAGCCCGACACAAGACGTACTTGGGCATGTCCCAATACTTCTTGCAGCCACGATATCGCCTTGGTGTTGACTATCCGGGGGCTTCGGGAATGGAAGGCGATGCTAAGGGCATGTTAGGAACAGGGAATAAGCGAAACAGATATTGTTAGCTTACCGTAGCAGTGGGTCTGCCTTGTCCGAAATCTCGCCACCCAGTTCGATAGACTTAAAGTCCTCGTCGGAAGGGCCCTGCTCCTCGACATTGCGTGACAAATATCGCTTATCAAGACCGGCCCAGACTAGCAGATTGTCAAGCATCCAAACGGTCCCTGGTTCAAACTCTAGCAGGTTGAGTTTGCCCGAGAAGGCCTGCTTCAGATGCTTGCGGTCGGCGATAGAGAACTCCATTGTTGAAGCGCAAAGCAGAACATCTCCATCAGGAGTTGCCACAGGGAAGATGGGACACTGTGCAAACCGCTCCTTATCGAAGACGTGGCCATATTGTGGGATCCTTTGGCTGACTGCAACCAAGAGCCCCCTGGCTGTGTCGTCGCGTGAATTTCCAGGGCTCAGTGATGCCACTGACATCAAACTGTCAAAGACCAGACCGGCATCGTCCTGTTTGATGCCGAGGAAATTGGTGAAGAAGTCCTTGAGCTCAGGATAATGTTTGCTGAGGTCGTTAACCTCTGGGCTGTCCAATTTGGGGGTCCAGGTGCAGTCCCCTGGACTGAGCCACTTCACACTGTCACCTGGAGCAGCGGCAATGATAGCTTTCTCCGCAAAAGCCGTCCTTTCGACATCGTATTAGTACATGGACTCTTCGTGCACTAAAGCGACTTACTTGAGATGGGCAGACTCTTGAGGTGAGAGTTGTAGTCTCAAGCTGTCCAAAGCGCGGTACAGATCGTCTGTTTGCCAAAGATCCGAAGGATCTAGGGCATCGTCAAAGTCACGCTTTTCCAGTACTTCCAAGACGGTTTGGTACGTGGCGGTCTGGATCAGTAGTGTATTGGTGTAGAATTCCCTCAGTGATACAAGTTCAGTCTTGCTGGCGTCCCAATCTCTCGGCACTGGAAAAAGTGCGGACTTAGAAACCGTGCTGGTTATCTCGCCCAAGTCATCCATCACACACTCGGTAGGAGGTCTCCATATGGGATGGATGTAGACGAGCTGTTCTCTCTCAAATACATCCCTGAAATGATGAGCTGTTAGTTGTTGGGCATCTTGGGAGTGCACTGTGTGTTTTCATACCTGACTTTCTGTTGGCACCCGTCTGGATCCTTGGAGTCCTCACATTCCGCCTGAATGCGGAGATATAGCTCCAAGATTCGACGAGGAAACTCGACAGTGGGGGTTTTCGATCGTCGTATTCGACTTAGTATCTCTAGGAAGAAGTCCAAGTTATCGTGGTACCTGGCAAAAGCTCTGAGACATCTCCAGGGCCCAAACCCCCCTTCTGGCTTAATCGGTGGATCGAGCCTGAGGAAGGGGAAGGATTCGCCCTCGAGCATATAGCGGCTCTGGAGGTAGACTAGCTTCGGCAAGGGGACGTAGGAACTCCCGAGGGCTCTGAGTTTTCCATCTTGGCACAAGACCCTCAAAGCTTTGATATCCAACAACGACTCCGGATTCTCCTTCGCATAGATCTTGTCGCGTTTCCACGCCTGCTGAAGATAGCTGAGGAAGTCTTCTGGATGCTGCCTGGACATCTCGATACATCTCGGCGCGAGGGTCCGGCCATGCTCATCGAACTCGAAGAGCCGCGGCTCCAAGGGCCCTTGGACTCTGTAGCCTTTGGAAGAAGTGCTCGCTGTATCTCCACGATCGCCACGCAACATTTCATTGAGATGGTGTTTAGGTCCAAGACTCACCGACAAGATGCCTGACGTGGCGGTGGTGGAGACACCGGGAACAGGGATTTAACGGAAAAAGTACACGCCGAGTTGGTTATAACCTGGCGACCAGTAAGAGAAGATCATTCTCAGGTTCGACTTTATCGCGAGTAGGAAATTTGTGCTCTTTGCTAAATTATTTTGGATTCTTGTTGAAGCAGCTGAATAGTTGGATATTGTTCTCGAGTGAGGCGCCACACAACAGAAAGATGAGAGTCAAGGTGCTTACAAATCGATCCCGTCTTCTATTTCCGTCTCTTTGAATTTCCTTTCGGTCACGATCTGACTCCAATGGCCAACTTCTAATTTAAATTACCCAGTGGTCCCAAACGATATCTCCTTATGTCCGACCACTTGCGATGAAAGAAGTAGCGGCGCAACATGAAGCCCTCAACGACGAAGACCTGCTTGGAAATCTCCTTCGTCTTGTGTGGGGACTTCGTGCTTACACCATAGCCCAAGATTGCATCTTATCTGAGGTGGAGATAAGTAAAGAAAAAAATCGTAGAACATCCAAGTTCCTACGCTATGATTAATCGTGCTTCCCTGGGAACCCAGCCAAATTCTCTTTCTCTTCCATTAGTTACTCTGGAAACTAACACCTCGACACTGAGAAGCCAGTCTATATATAGTCCTTGGACATCTAGCCTATATCAACAAGTCTGAGCTGAACAATTGCCTGCTCCATTATTTGAACCACGTCCCGTATGTAGACAGACAGTCTGTCTCTGCGGAGCCGTTATGGGATATTGTCAGAAGTCCTTGTCGTCATAGCATACCTAATGTCTCCTTGATGATATATAGACCTCAAGGCACACCCGTATTTTACTTCACGCAGTGGTTCAAGATCCTCCAAAAGTCCAATCTTAGAATACTTCTTTCATGCATATTTTTTATGGGCATGTTGAAGCTAAATGACTATGCTAACTGGTCGAAGCTTGCGAATTTAGCTAGCATCTTTCAAGGACACGGAAGAGCCCAACCGTCTTTTATAGGCTGTAAAGAGATTCACCAAGTAAACAGCGATACCAGTCAGAACAGAGACTAACCAACCAATCTTCCCGAGTTAATATTTTTTAGGATTATTAACTTAACTTGTCCATAACCTGTTGTTTTCATCACGTGCATTATGGGAGTTAGCCTTGGCGGAGTCAAGTCTGCCTTATGTGGATCCCGGGCATCCTAAACAATATATAACTCTCCAACTCCCACTTATATCCATCTCGTCATGATACTCACCCGCGCCGCAATTATCTCACCTGACACAGCGAGTTTCCTTTTCAACTCCTACTACTCTGCATCATAATGGACGTGTTGGCTGTCAGCGCAGGCCTTTGTCCACCCGACCAGAGCCGCACGGGAAAAGAGCTCATGGTGAAGCTCATCGTCGCCCACGTCACGGCCGTGACTGCGTTCTGCAATCTCCTTTTGTTGCGCAACGAACGTCTCGACTCCATTGAGCCGGTATTGTTTCTTCTGTCGCCGCTCATGGTCGTATATCAAACAGCATTGGGCTTCATCATCATCAACGCCGCGTTTGTTGTCGATACAGTCCTTTCGCCCACATCATTTCGCGAGCAACTTGGCATATATGCGCGCCGATGGAGGATTCTCTTGTGCAAAAAACCACGAACACAATCAACATTAGATATAAGCTGCAAATCAGCTGAAACGCTGAAATCGACCACGCAGCAGCAACATAGACGATCCAAGCTTGGCAAAGCGTGGGTGAGGTTAGGAAGAGTCTTGGTAGTCCTCGGGACGCTGTTTCAGTGCGCGGCTACCATTTTTCTCTATAAACGACGAATCAACTTACATGGCTGGGAGGCCCTCACCATTGTCGATCACCGTTCTTTTGAGCTAGCTATTGGTGGTGCTACTGTCGCAGTCATGTCTCTCGCGCTTTTGCTCAAATTTCCTGGTTTTGGCCAACCTGCTCCTGAGACTGAGTACATCCCAGCCCTCGAAGTAGAGCCGGTGTTGACTTTCCTTGGGGGCGATACGCGGCGATGCCCGAGCTGGTACCAGATTATGTACATCAGCAATTTTGGGTCAACAACGTCCGCTTTAGCATACCTCTTTTGCGTCGTATTTGCTACGTTCAAGGGTTCTTCACTGGTTCCTGGGCTGCTGAAGCGGGCATACGTTGGGATATACGAGGCTTTCGTCGATCAGCTGTCTCTCGATATCTCGATTGCTACATTCTATCCACTTGTGGGCGTCTTTTTCATCCTTATGTTCGGTCTTTCGAAACTCTTTCTGTATGTCGACTGGAAAACCCAGAGTCCTTGGCTTCTTGTGCCGGCAGTCTCGATCTTTGTCCTTTTCGTCGTTGTCTTTTTCGTTATGTGGTTGTTTATGCTATTACCACTTGTCTTTGTGGGGTATTTTGCGATGCTTAGTGGTATTGCGTGTATTCTTACTATCAAAGGCTACGAGACACGTCTGATGCTCACACAACCGCCGTTTGGGCCCCCTACGGATGAGATTTCACTTTGTCCCTCTCTTTGGAAGGATCCCATGGCGGATTATCTTTGGTCTCTGATGTAGAGTACCGGATGATATGGGTCCAGTCAAGTCGTTAAGGTCCGAATATCAATGTGATAACGAGCACACAGGGTGGCATTCTTTTACTTTCCGTGCCTGCTGGTGAATCAGCCCTACGACCTGTCTCGTTGAGATAGTCGGGCAATGAAACAACATAAATTTGTTTCCAAACTGTCTGTTGTATCCGTGTCACACCACGCTACAATTTGCAACTGCAGCGATAGAACAAGAATAGATAACGGGTGTTGTTTTCTTTATCGGAGTAGGATAGAAGGTGACATAGATGCAAGGTCCCAAGCTGTTGGCGATAATCTGTACATAAGAAAAGGCGGAGTATCTGTCGGAGATATCTCGAGTAGCATCCTCTTGTTGATAATCAATCACCATACCTAGTCGGCCGGACGTTTTAGCCGTGCACAATCGGCTGGACCTTCTACGAGCGGGCTGATCATCTAGACAGACCAACACTGTGGAGATGTTTGATAGCATGCCTCGGCAAGAAGTTGATTGGTGAGTGGTAGCAAGCTCTCCACTGCCCTTTCGCTTGGACCTTCACCTTGTTGAGCTAAGGCGGGGAAGTAGGTAGATAACCCCGTGGGGATATCTTGATAAGAAGGAGTTGATCTTAGGTGATGCATCCTGTATAAAAGGGAGCATAGGTCTTTCTTTCGACTGATTGTTCACGTTGTTTGTGTCATTCAAAGCCCGCACTGCGAAAATGACTGAATCCCGGGCCGAAACCTCGAAACCCAACCATGATGGATCAGCACAAGCGGCAGAGGCGATCCCTGCAGTTAGCACGTCCACAGTAGAACTTCCTTTGTGGAAGCGCGTATGGTTTCACAGTCTGACGCAAATGCTACTCCTGAGCGTTCAGGCGTTCTGTGGCCCGGCCATGTCTGATGCGATCGCAGGTAGGTGGGCTCTCAAGAGCATATGATTTCAAATTCATATTCACGATAGGACTGACTTGAACTCTCCAGGCTTGGGTGGGGGCGGCCTCGCAACTCCTCAAGTGTCGAATATCTCGACTGCACTGAAATATACCATGCTCGCTTGCAGTACGTACATATTCCAGACCCGCAGATATATATCTATCTTTTACCTGGCACAGTTGGTGCTAACAACTATTAGCCTGTTTCTTCGGCGGTCCTATCGTGAATAAACTTGGTGTTAAGTGGGCTCTGGTCATTGGCTCTATGTCGTTCCCTGTCTCAGGATCTGCATATTACTGCAATAGCAAGTTTGGTAACCAATGGGTGAGTAGCTGGGACCTCACCTACTCCTACGTGCTGGTATTAACGACAGCTATTCAATAGTATCTCATTCTCGCAGGTGTGATTGGCGGAGTTGGTAGTGGCTGTTGGTACGTTGCCGAGGCCGGAGCCATTATGACCCTAGCCCCCTCTGGTGCTCGCGGCAAGTACCTGGCTCTCTGGATTGTGTCTCGTAACCTCGGACAGCTTGTTGGCGGTGCAATCAAGTGAGTATACTCGAAGCTCAAATGCTACAAGTATAACTAACAGAGTTCCTTGAAGCCTATCGAAGAATCACGAGAAAGGTGTTGGTGGCGGCGTTACACCTGATACCTACATTGCCTTCTTGATCATCGAGTGCCTGGCGTAAGTAACGATCTTGTTGGCTTTAGACTTGTACTCAGCTTACACTGTTCCTCAGCTTGCCTTTTGCCTTCATGATCCAGCCATTTGAGCGTGTGATTCGCTCCGATGGCACCAAGATCGTAACAGAGGAGACTCTTGGTACCAAGGAAGAAATTAAGCGAATTGCAAAGACTATAACCTCGAAACTCATTGTTCTTTCTTCCATCTGGGCACTGTGGTCCTTCTTCTATAGGTAAGATATACTGGCAAACTTCGGCGAGCTGGTTCGGGACTAACATAGGTGGCAGTGGCTCTTGGTCTACATATCTCGGAATACACTTCTCAGTCCGCGCACGCGCTCTTTCGTCGCTTATCTCACCATTCTTCTGCATGTAAGTGGCTATAGCTTCTATCACTTTACACATCCACTAAAAGGACTCTAGTATCGGCTGTTTTGGTCTGGGATTTATCCTCGACGCCGAGAAACTGTCACAACGCCGTCGCGCTCAGATCGGCCTCTACACTGTTGCGATACTGAACACCGGCGTGTACATTTGGTCAATTATAATGCAAGTCAAATTCAACCGCCACGACCCAGGGGCCATTGACTGGGACGATGGCCTCTATGCTACATCCTTCTTGCCGTATTTCTTCGTGCAGACTACGGGGCCGTTGTCGCAGTCATACATGTATTGGCTTCTGTCCTCTTTTGCAACAAATGCTCAAGGTAAGATAAATCGACACAGATTGTAAGAGTCTATAGAATAACAGGTGGCTAGAAAATGTTCGGAATGGAGCTGCTTTTAGATGCCTCGAAGCCATTGGCCAAGCTATTGCCTACGGTATGAACACTCAGACAAAGAGTGATCCTCTCATTGGATTGTAAGTTCTTAGACTTTAACTGGCTTCTGACACGTTGAGATGCTGATGATTACCCAGCTGCATAACGTTTGGCTTACTTGGAGCGTCCCTTATTCCCATGACCATGCTCGTCAATACAACGCCCGACCGGATCCCGGCTGATGAAATCGCCGAGCAGCAGCAGGCATTGCAAGGAAAGATTGGAGATATTGAAGACCACTCTACTCGTGTTGATGGTGAAAATGCCAAAAAATAGACTGCCCGGCATCTTGAGGGAAGACAGTGTGGCCAAATTAGACTTTAGATACTATGGATCTACCTTAGAAAGGAGGAAAGGACGATGTATCATTCAAGTACTCAACTATGATATTCAGAAGATCTAACTTAGTGTCTATCTTGCACTCTTAGCTTCATATTGGTATGTCAAAAGCTGTCAATGTCTGTTCTGGGACTCATATGAGAAAGTTTAGCTGACTCATCATCAGACCCCTAAAGAATTATGTTAGTTGATAGCAACTATAGTAACATTTTATTCATTTTAGTAAACGTCGTGATATGCCCATCGATAACATTAAATATAATCTCTTCTCACAGCTTAAAGCATGTTGAAAATGGAAAGCGTTGGTTCACCGGTGACCAATTTCCAGAGTACATCTTTTATTCTCATTACTATGCTTGAGGCGAGCAAGCCTTGGTCATAAACTCGCCGGACGTGCTGCTAACGGGGGAGAAAGGCCAAAAGAAAGACGAGACGGGGATTTAAGCATTAATCCCAATCATTGTGGTTGACACTCGGATTATCAGCTAGTGGCCGTCTTCCAGGGAAGAAGGGGAACCACCCAAGCTAAGGCAGTTCTCCCGTATGCTTGAGTTCGACAAGCCAAGCTTACTTAGGTTGTCTTCTAGTGCACAACCTCTTCCTCTGTCGTTGGGATCGAAGAGTTATGACGTGTGAATGTAGGGCATATATAGAAACACTATTTAATCTGGCTAAACAATTGCGAAATTCTAGATCGCATACCCTCTACAAGCAATGAAACCGCAAAACTAAATTGAGTGTATCCCAAGAGTGCAAAGCGGCGAGATACAAAAGTGACAGATATAAGTCAAAAATGACAAAAAGCTAACATACAACAGCGGGGATTCGCTGGTCGTCACCGACCCAACTACTAATCCGCCCCTCACCGGCTTATCTATGGGAGAGCGGACGGGATCCCGAGTTTTCCGATGGGTATGGTCGTATGTGGGAAGAGTGTTTAGAAGTTGAGACTATAAGGTTAGCTACTTGTTATCTTGCCCGGGCTCCCTTTCTGCCTCTGTCGATTTTATTTATTTGAGCCTAAGTCGCTTTCCATATGACTACGGATAAGCTCATGGTCTATATTCTTTAATTTTGTGGAGGGAACAGAATTCTCAGCTTCATGCCAATCTCAAGAGTATACGGAGTAGAGATGCTTGTGAGCAGGTATGGTCGGCAGCCCTACCTACAATGCTCCTCTTCCTACAGATTCGAAATTAGCAAAACGCCCGGGACGGGTGGATAAAGCGGAAACAAGACGGATACTGTACATAGAGTACACGTGGGGCAATGCAGCTGTACGTACATAGCAAAAGCTATGAGTGATGCCAAGATATGGTGCGACTGGAGAGTGCCTGGGATATGGATCCTCTATTAAACCATGAGCCATGTTATTACCAGCCCAAGTCTTCTTCCGGACCGTCGCTCAGGTACCCGGCTTTCTATATCGTGTGTCCAGCTAACCTGCTTCAGACTCGTCCATCGACATATCTGCACAGCACATCATGTGTATGAAGTAAAAAAAATCGCACATCGACTCATACCAACCAACGAGATGGCATTATGGGAAGCAGAAGATTACGGCGTCATGGCCGATCGTGCCTGCTGGTCCATGTTTGCCGTGACAACCCGCAAGTTGCAACTCTGCTATTTCTTCAAGGCGTTTATATCTAACATAGAGAGCAGTTGTGGTGCTCCTCAGAATCGTCACTCGCATCCGCTTCGGGCAGGGCAAAATTGGGGGCCTCGGCTGGGACGATGGCATCACTGTCGTTTGCGTTCTTGTGATGCTGGTAACCTGCATATTCATCACCATTGGCTCACATTACGGCCTCGGACGGCATATGAAAGATCTGCTGGCGAACGGCATGGACGTACGCAAAGCCCTCAAATGGAACTCCATCATCAGCTCGGTCCTGATCTGGACTTTTTCCCTGCCGAAATTCGCCATTATCGCCATCCTCAAGCGCATCCTCTCGTACGGCCTCAAGACAACAATCCTCTTCTGGGGGTTGGCTCTTAGCTCCCAGGCCTGTATTCTGGCTACATCAGTCTGGTGGTTCAAGCAGTGCGATCCTGTGGAGTTTGGATGGGACAAGACCATTCCAGGCGGAACCTGCGCCAGCGTCAAAGTCATGTCGGACTTGGGATACTTCACCTCGGCATATTCTGCCTTTCTCGATGTATTCTTTGCGCTCTATCCAATCCCGTTTATTATGCGTCTCAATATGCCTATCAAGTCTCGAATTGCTGTATCGACTGCTCTCGGACTTAGCATCCTCGCCTCGGTTGTCTCCATCTACAAGCTGACCATATTTGGAAGCGTTTTTCAAGTGCTGGCTGAAGATCCGACATGTAAGGCTGCAACTTCTCATGTACCAATACTAGCAGAATGCCGATTGCTGACTACGACCGTGTATTTAGACCCCGTTCCGTATCTTGATATCCTCGGACTGTCCGAGGGGTGTATTCTTGTGGTTTGCGCCTCTCTCCCTACCCTCGGCCCGCTCATCCGCCTAGCCAGAGGCAAGCTCACAACAATCGATAACTCTCGAGGGCCCAGTCAGCGTGTCGAGAGCGGTACAGGGCACCAGCATAGCCAGACGAGCCGAGCGTGGAGCAATCTGCGTGGTCACGAACTCGACGATGTAGAGAGGGGTTCGACGGGCATGGGCTCAAGCATCGACGATATCCCTCTTGTTACTGCCTCAAAGGAGACCGGCTATCACCGGGGGCAGATTCACAAAACCGTGGAATATGGCGTTGTTTCGGAGCGAGGTCGTCGGTGAACGGAATGATGACTGCATGGCTTTACAGGGATTTGCTTGGGTGTGGAAACCAGGGGCAAGGCTCGACGAGGATAGAGTACATACATGTTTTCCCATTGAATCCTTCGGCAGGAGAACACGGCTAGCGGGTACTAAAATAAATGGCCCATCACAGCCAAAAATTCGTGGTAGGCCGGCCATTTGTTTTGTCACCTATAGGCCAGTAATGTTCACGGATAGGCGTATACAATTGCTATGGAATACAAAAGCTTAAAGAAAGAGCCATATCTGCCATGCCAAAAGCTGTTCAGGGTGCCTAGTTTAGAAACCTCACGCAATACCAACAACTCCAAAGGATTTTCAAGACTGCGGTAACAAAAGCAAGCAAAGCAACTAAAGCAAGGAGCAAAATCCACTTGGTGATCTTTCCCGGACCGAGCGGCATGGAAGGATGTCGATAAGACCGGTTCCTGTTAGCGTGACAGGGATAATAATCCTATTAACATTGGAGTACTCCGTAGGGAGTACAGAGGTTGGGAGCGGTTATCTGAACTGCGACGTTCGTTACTTGTCGTATCTGAACACTTGCAATGTGGTTTGGATACGGAGGTGACTGAGTACACCGCGTACTGGCTTGCCAAAGGGTTACCTATTAATCCATGCCACGCTCCCTACTAAGCAGTACGTCTAATAAACTCGTCCTTGCGGAGGAGATCACGCGATGGTCCACATGTCGTCTGTGCTGAGCGGGTCTTACCGGGGATTTACAAGTTAGCCGTCACCATTCACGATCGAGCGATAGACTTCGGCATCACTGACGATTTACTTTCCTTATTTCCCCAAGTCTCCATCTCCGAGATGGGCTGATCCGTGGGTCAGCTCTCAGGTCTTGTATGTAACGTACTGGACCGTTACGGCGGAGCAGGCCCGAGAGCACGGAAGAAAACGTGCAGAGGGTGGATAAGAACTGGTCATCTGCATGCTGTAGGCAAGCCATTGCTTTCACTGGATTTCTTCGCATATCTGTCTAACCCCTGTCAATCACTCTAAGCACCCATTCAATCACCATGTCAAGTGCGGACAGCGTCATCGCGAGCCTGGAGGGTCTCGATGCCAAGTCGTTTACCAACGAGGCAGAGCGCGTTCGTGCTATGGACGCCATCTCCAAGGCCCTGGCCAAAGTTCAGAAGCCTTGGGACACTGTTTGGCAACACAACTGGGTCAACCCCGCAACCAACGCCTGTGTCAAGACCTTGATTGATGCGAGCGTGTTCAGGAAATGGATAGAGTCTGGTGCTTCGTCAAAAACATCTACTGAGCTGGCCGCACTGACGGGCGCCGATGAGCTTCTCTTGAGTACGTTGCTGCGCGGGCCTCGAGTCTCGGTGCTGATGATGAAGTAAAGCTAACTATCAGCAGAGCGTATGCTGCGACAGGTGGCAGGTCAAAACCTCATCGTCGAGGTTGCCGAAGACACCTTTGAGCCTACGCCTTGGGTTCATGCCATTGTGGCTGATACAGCACTTGCCAATACCTACGGTGCTCTGTATGACTTTGTCAACGGACCTATGTTCAGAAGCCTTCCATTCTATCTCAAACAAACAGGATACAAGAACCCGACTGACCCAACGGACTGTAACTGGCAGTTCATGAACAAGGCAAGCGGCACGCTCTTTGAATCTCTTGGCGCGAACCCCACCGCTGCACGAGAGTTCAACGATGCTATGGAGAGCCACTCCAAGTATAACCTGACGCCCTGGCCAGAAGTCTATCCCACCGAAACCCTCTTGGAAGGGTCCCAGGCTGATCGACCCCTTGTGGTGGACGTTGGCGGTAGCAAGGGACACGATTTGGAAAAGTTCCGACTCCGGCATCCTGATATTCCAGCGGGAAGCCTCATCCTACAAGATTTGCCGGACATCCTCAAGGAGCTGACAACTCCCGAGACAATTGCTGTGCAGCCGCATGACTTTTTCACGCCGCAGCCTGTCAAAGGCGCACGCGCCTACTTCATGCATAATGTCTTGCACGACTGGGAGGACAAGCAGGCGACTATCATCTTGACCCATATTGTTGAAGCCATGGAAAAGGGCTATTCTAAACTCCTCATCCATGAGAGCTTGGTCAGCAGCGTCAACCCTCTTGCTCGCGTCACGACCTCAGATATCACCATGATGGCTTGTCTGGCAGCCAAAGAGAGGACTGAGGCTGAATGGCGATCCCTGGTGGAGAGTGTTGGTTTGCGAGTGGTGAAGATCTGGAGGCCAGTGCAGTCGGTGGAGAGTATCATCGAGGCAGAGCTTGCTTGAAGGGGAGTATTTAGATAGTAGCACATGGAGACTGGAAACACTTGTTTTTCAACCGCACTACTAGTCAAGTAACAGCTGAACTAAGAAAATCTCGACCTGTGATTACGCCTAAGCTGAAAACAATATGACCTGGTGTATACTGACTATTTGCATGAGACCCGTGACACGAGAAAGGACTTTGACTACCTGACAAGCCACCGCCAAGATTATGGTCCTAGTTGTCGATGGGATCATCGGGTTTGCTTCCATGAGCCAAAAAGTATGGATAGATGAACAAGAGAGTGCCCACTTGTTTTTACCTCGCGATAATGCAATTGAAAATAGGTCACACACAGGGGGCACAACCGTTGTGCTTCTCAGAGCTAAATTTTATACTTATTGATTCTATTTCTATGGGTGACATACTAAGCCCATGCTTACGTGCTCGAGTGAGACGTTGACACACTCATTCTCGTTACAACACACTAAAGTGATTGAACCACCATCGTTTAGCCATATCTATCGACAAGAGCTTACTGAGAGCTTCCGTGCCTAAAAGGCACTGGGATAAGCCGCGAATCTATCACCCCCCTGAAAACATTTTACTATAATTTAGTGGTCTAGACACAGATAAAGTAAGTCCTCCATACGGTGTCACCTTCACTGGATTCTAGGCTGAGCTTGAATCCAATGCTATAGCAACACCGTAATACTCTCTGTTGAATGTTGCGAGGCTTGAAAAGCCCGAGGGAGAACTTCTGTGTTGACTGCGTGACAGGTGATGCTTATGCAGCAATGTTGGGCAACTTAGAAACTTATTTGGTGTTGTTTTGCGTTACTACCCTGCAGTATCGTCATTGAAGCCACGAGAAGTATTCAAGAGGGATAAGGATGAAAACTTTCATCAGTCTGAACTCGACCGAGGTGTCCAGCATATCTTCATAATGTATCAGAATTATATATCTACAGTAATTAGGTGTAAGTTCCTCACCTTTTAGACTGGCCATATCATACTCTAGAGCCATTCTAACGGCGGTCTTATTCCCGCGGGTATCCAGTGTTGGAAGGTGGCTGCCT
>JADDON010000427.1:0-27354 GCA_017140175.1 Fusarium staphyleae
ACACAGGGGGGAAGGGGGGTGTTAGATGTGGACTAGTCATGACAATAAGCTACTACTTGGCAGCGAAAAATGATACATGGGAAATCCAGTAAACGAATAACCTCATTTCCATGCCTGGGCACTTGATCTCGGTGATGACATTCCAGCCCTGCAAAGGACCCTGGCCAGCGGACAAGGGATGTAAGCATGTTTGGCGATGGCTAATTACTCAATAGTGAGAGCGACTGAGCAATGACAAGTGACGATACCCCGGCCTGTCTCATCTCGATCGTCCATGTTTCTGCTGGCCTTGCTTTCCAACGCTCGGGCCCCGCTCCCAAGTCTTCCTTTCCCCTTGCGCTTATTTCTTTCCCGTCAAACATGCCCTACAGAGTTGAGATACCGGTCTCCGGCTGAAAGAAGAAGCTCCACCCGAACATGCCGCCAGCTAGAGAGGAAGAGGGCAAGAGAGAACGCTAGACTAGGGGTCTGCCAGTCTAGCGATGCTCGTGGATTACACGAGTTGGCGGGCGCTCGCACGCGGCGTTGGAGCACGCCAGTGGGGGAGTTGGGAGGGGGGAAGATGATCGGCTTGGAGGCTAGTTTTCCTAGGCGATAGGCGTCTAAGATGAGATGAGAAGAGGCACAGCACAAGACTAGGTATGGCTTCTGTCGAGGCACTACTGTACGTAATGACTCTCAAGCGTCTGTAATAGAAGCCCACAACTGGTACAACCCTCCCATGACTTGTCCGCAGCGCTTGCTTTGACGCTTCCACTCTTCCCATGGAGATAACGTTTTCGCTTCTCACGTAGATCTTGACAGCGTCGCGTGGCAACCGGGGATCATCAATATGCAAAAGGTCCAGCACGTGGCCGTCCTATCTTTTCTGGCCGTCGTCGACTTTACATAGCAACTCCCCGCCATGTTGAGTTTGCGATGACAGCTCAGTGGAAGCCTATACGGTCATGCGAATCTACTACTCTTTTGCCTAGCAGACAGGGGAGGTTCGGAAAAGCAAACTGGGCTTCCACTGTAGCTAGGGCGGTGACCATGAGTTGTCGTTGTGTTGCTGCACGATGACAGAGTTGCCTAGAGAACGCCATAGAAACGTGGCTTTCGAAGGTCAAGAGAAGAAGTCGAAGTCGGTCTACTCAATACCGAAACCGAGCTTGAGGCGTCAGAGGCTTTCAACGTTTGTAGGTAGTCAGTCTGTGTCTTCCTCCTCCTCAAGCCTCAAGCCTCGTGGTGGCTGTGGTGCGGGCGTTTTGCCTTTGGTCATGGACGGGAATACTCGGCGTTACTGCAGTGATGTTGTCTTGGTCGTAAAGAGCATGCACTGCACTGTCCGTATTGTACAGTAAACTACCTAGACGATTCAAATCATACGCAACGCTATGGCTTGGGGACTAGCGAAGAGTAAGGAAGGTCGATAAGTCAAACTCAACTCGAGGGACTCATTCAACGACGCTCTCAGGCTCTGTGCGTTTCGCCTCAAAGTAACGCCTGAGTCCGTCCTGTCTAGTTGTTGCTGGAGTGTCAGCAATAGTCGGTCTAGTGTAGCAGATCAGACTGTCTACTCCTATGCGTTTGTGTCACATTGTATAATGCGAAAATTGAGGCGCTTTTCATAGGCGCAGGGAAACCAGCGAAAGCACAGCCCATGTGCGTACATGACTTGCAGGGAGTACACGGGCAATCGTTCCTCTGAAGCAGATTTACGATGCAGTTCCTAACGGCTGCAGCACCTGGATCACGATGCGGTTAGCTGCCGATCCTCACGAGGTAGATGGCGTTGTGCAAAAGACTCGGTGTGGGTTTCAAGATGACGGCGAGAAAGGGGCTAGAAAAGCCAGAAATAGCATAGAAGCCCCCCTGGAAGGAAGATCGAAACCAATGCAAGACGCATCTGCAAGTGGCAGCGCGCGAGGATGGCATCGACACGGTTTGAGTGGACTAAGTAGAGGGGGCTATCAAAGGGGGTACGTACGGGCACTGCAATAGGCGGGCTGTGGTTGGTGTTGACGGTACCGTGGAGGAGTGGAGATACAAAAGAGACGACGAAACATACAACTTGAAGTTGCCAAAGAGAGTTGAGACAGAGCTGAGCGTGGGAGGGTTGCTGTAGAGTTCGACGCTAGAAGGTTGCTGTTGCTTCTACGCCCACAAGAGATTGAGCCAAGCCGCGATAATCAAGGGATCATCGACAGGGATGAGGAGCTGGCTGCTGCGTCAAGAGAAGAAGCCGCTCAGGATAAAAAGCCCAATTAAGAGAGGCGTCAATCAAAGTGTCTTCTTGGTGGGCAATCGTCGAGGTGTGTGCTTCATGAGCGTGGTTTTCCGTCCCACTGCCGTTTTGATTGAGTCTAAGCATGCAAACACACAGACGCACACGCGCTGCAGAGCGGGTTACTATCGGAGCAATTATTTCAGCCTTCTGACGCGCCAGAGAAGGTGATTTGCTTCTTCCGAAGTTCTTCTGCGTAAATTGAACCACACAGGTTCGCAGAGACAACAGGGGCTCGAGGCCGCCTTTCCTCGGCATGATTTGGATTGAAGGAACGACAAGGTGTCTATCCTGGGAATTGGATCCTGGGAATTAGATAACAGGCAAGATGAGGTCATCGGCTCTGAGCCGACATTGTGCAGGAAATAATGCGTTGTCATCCAACGCAAGTCATCGTAGGACCCAAGATGGATCTCTCTCTCAGAGTTGATACGACCCTTGGTACCCAAATCCCCATGCTCACTCGCCGGTGCGAACTGGAGAGGGGGGAAAGGCGTGGCCTGCAGGGTTGTCTTGCCAGGGATGCAGTCGATCATGCCGCTAGCAAGGGCCCTTGGGATGCCCATTGAACCGCCAGCAAATGATGCCCTGGGGACTCGTACGCAATTGATGAGCAGCGGGTCACGTCAGAGACTGCAGTCGACGTGGACTTTTTGCCTTTGCCTTTGACTTCAACTCGCATGTAAAGTTGTCGGCCCGTCAGAGTCATCCCTATAGCTTCCAGTTGGTCAAGATTGCATGTAACCTTTGCGGCTCCGATATATGGAGGCAAAGCGATGTTGTGCTGGATCTGGCAAGCCATCAAAGTAGGGTGAGTGAGATATGTGCTGTGTGTGGATGGGTGGACCAGCGCTTTGGATACTCGGGCCCCCTCCTAACAAGGAACATCAGAGCATAGCAACCCCAGCGACGTGAGAGCCACGAGGCAGGCATGGAGAGATGGGGACGACATGGCAACGTCCACCGTCCACTACTCCGTAAAGAAGCGGGGATATCTCTCAGCACAGACTTTCGACAGAGCCCTGGGACTGGAGCCTGTGCCTCCACATGACTGCACATCTTTGCAGCGTGCATGGAAGAGTCCGTGGAAGGGCCCATTTCAAGGGCCAATATCTCTAACGTAAGAGTCCAACGCTGAGATGAAACCCTCGAGATGAGTGAGGCTAGGGTTGGCTGCGGCCAACACTTCTGTTTTCGAAAACAACCATGAGCCATGATAGAGTTTCCTTCGAAACACGCCCTCGCCATCTCATCTTGTCTGGCACGTGGCTGAACGACGCTTGGCTGCAAGCCACCAAGAGAAAAAGGGGACTTGAGAAGTATCCCAAGTAGATGATACAAAGAACTGCCATATGATTCAATAGAGTTCAGACCGCGCAGACCCCGGGCCCGGGAGAGGTTGGATCGGTCGACGGCTCTTGGGGTTCTCCAGCGGCATGCCATGTGGACGTGATCTCATCTTGTCCATTCTCTTTCGCCTCGTACCCTTATCGAGTAAGCTCTCCCGTAGGAAGCCGTAGGGGGCGCTCATACGGTGACCCTGACGGTGAGTTGCCAAGAAGGTGTAGTCAGTGACGTGCTCGGTGGCTGCTTGTTCATATCGCAGGCGGTCAGGACAATTTCGAACGTCACGGTACGGTACGATACGATGCTCCTGTTTTCACCTTGAGTTTCGAGAACAGGGCCATCATCTCACGCCACACGCCCCTGTCGATATCCTGGTTCGCGGGAGGCGATTGAGGCATGTCCGTCGATAAACGTTGATCTTTTCGGTCACAAGGAAGCACTCAAGTCGCGTTGAATGGTCAACGACTGAGAGAGTCAAAGTCTCTCGGAAGCGGACCGGGAGCCGAAAGAGGGAGGCTTCATCCTCGCAACTCGATTGGGCGCAGCTGATGAGTAATGAGTACGCTGACCTGAAGCGGACCGTATCCGATATCCGATCAACAAGAACTACATGTCTCTGCGATCATCACCACCACGAGTGGTTGCAACTGCAATGTATGCATATGGATGGGTGGTTCTTGTGGCTGAAACCCACCCCCTTCCACTGCTATCTTGACCTTCGCTGTCAAGCCCCAGAGGATGGGATGAAAGCTATCATAGTATCACAAGAACCGCATCTTTTGATGCCTCCACCTGTGCACATCGGCCGACGTGCAGCGTAAGAAGATGCTTGTTAGCTGTTTCGTTCCCGCGCCCAGCTCAGCGCCAGGAGCCCGGCGTCTCGACTACGGAACAATCTTGGTAGCCCGGTGCAATGTTAACATCCCGGAAGCGTCCCGGCTCTGGTCCCGCGGTCCGGGGTTCGCTCTGCTCATCAGTCTACTAGCTCCCCAAAGCCAGTATCAGAGTGCTTGGTCGCCAATCGTCGAGCGGTGATTGTGATCTATCACGTCCCTTCGCGCCTGATGGCTTTCAGCGAGGCCTCTTGGCATTGCGACGGACTCGGACGCGATTATACGACGGACTCGATGGGTTCCGAGACTACCGGCCCAGGGTCGAGATCGACTGGCCGGTACTGCCTTGTGGACATGAGAATGGGTCTTGGTGCTGATTCCGAGCCGCTGGGAGGCGTGGACAAGTGATGGCTTACTTCGGGGACGGATTGCTAACTTCCCAGCCGTGGTTCGTCTTAGCCGTTCATCATCTCTATGCTAGCTTGATATCAACTCAGATCATTTTAGTCCTGCCCCGTCAAGCCTTGCGAGAGCGGCCCCATCCAACGTCGGGGTCGGGGATGCAGTGCCATCGGATCCATGCAACCATGGTTTAGGATCAACCAGACGGTCCGCATGCCGTGCCTCTTGGGACCGCGTCCAAATCAGTGATCGTTGGCCGTCAAATCAGGACTGGCAAATGCCTCGCCTGGCGTTGACCATTGCCGTCATCTGTCGCAGACTCTCACCTTAAAACGAATCTATGCATGTCACTCTGCTTCGTATCCTCCTCCCCACTTGGTGCCTCGTCCATCAGAGATACACCAGTCGTTTCCCCTCTTGTGAGGGCATGCTGGTCTGCTGTAGCTTCTGGCGTCCCGATCCGCGCGAATAGAGGTAGATAAGACAAAGGGGTACATTCCTCCTGCAACGATAATACTTGTACTGGAGGGAAAGCCGGGGAGTACCAACAAGGGCGTTTCTGGTGGCGCCAAGGCTTCTGCCGCCATGTTTCTGAACCCCAGCCTGCGCGTTGGAGTATGTATTATGTAGCGCAAATGGCAGGAAACTGACACTCTGTAGCATGCATGATACAACCCGGGGTTTGGCTTACACCTTGAAGATCTCGGGCAGAAATTCAACTGATACTCAATCCCACAACACCAGGGATCAAGGAGCAAGGGAAGTCTTTGGAAGGATAAGACAAACAGCAATGAAACCATCACTTAGTCCCAAACTAGTGATGCCGCGGGGAATCTAGACTCGGTCTAGCCTTGCCGTATCTTGGCAAGGATTCAGGTGACTTGCCGACGGTCGGGTCTTGCCATGACCCATGAAGAACATGTTTCTTCTGTGTGTGTGTGTTGCAGATGATGTCGCAATATCATCTATCATCTCTCTTGGTTGCGTGGCCACGTACGTTACTTGATCTGCGACATATCGGACAGAAGGAAAGACAATCGATGAGGAAATCGACGTGACGGAAACCAAATATCGTTATTGTCAATCGTGAATTGGGTGCTTCATCACTGTTTGCTTTTTCTTCGTCGTGATGCATTGCGCGGCGAGGCCGCGCATGAACTGGTGGGCCCCGGAGCCTCCGATACTCCTCCGCGTCCTCACTTCCGTTGTTGGTTCATCTGCCGAAGATGCTTCCTATGACGTGAGCGGGTGTTGATGCTTTTCATCAATGCTTTGAGATCATGATATGAATGTTCCTTTTGGTCACGGATCCTGGCATTCTGGCTCTGTGTGGCTCGGCCCTGCTCCGGCAGCATGGGACTGGACTGTTCTTGGTCTATTTCCACTTCGTTCCTGAAATCCGGTTCTTTGGGCCTTTCGCCGGTCGTACTACCATGCCCTTGGAAGCAGACTTGTTGGTGCTGGCTTCATAGAACGGTCGACGGCGGCGGAACCGTTGGTTGCAAGTGCCGAGCGATGGTCTGATATCATTAACTCGCCAAACTCGGGCCGCTTTCTTGGTGATAAGCCGCGGGTCCCTGGTGCTGAACTGGACAAGTAGAAATAAACGGCTGGTGTTGTTTTGAGTCTGGACGTTGAATTTATCTTGTCAAACTCGTGCTAAGCTCCTGCCAAGCTCCTGCCAGTGATTTCCGGATTATTCCCAATTTTCAGCTAGATCACGTGATCTATAGCTGGGTCGGCTTGAGCGGTAAAGCATCGGCTTTTACCTCACTCGAATCGAGAAGATTCTCGTCATCATCCAATTATCATATCCCACGCAGTCATTGTTCGTCCACTTTATTGTTATTCCCTCTTATTTATGTCATCTAACGGAATATCGTCCCGACGAAGCGGAGGATCATAATGTGATCATGGCGGTGAAGGCCATGATTGGATTCCAAGACACGACAAGTGTCGGATAAACAGCGGTTAATCGGTTAATCTTCGCTTCCAACGGGCCAAACTCACCTTCCGAGCCGTCCGATATGCGGCATCGTGGGTCTTCACCACCATTCGGACTTGCTCTGGTATCATGAGAGGAGACTGTGTAACGAATTGGCAAATGATTGAAGAGATCCTGCTATTTACCACATGTCGGTTATGCATCTGTATCAGGCAGAATCGTCAGCTAAGTGGCTGCGGGGTTGGTATTTAGCCATAAAGGTCTACGATATGAATCTTGATAAAATGTCCTCTTCACAACAGGGAGCGTAAGAATTGACTTGGCATTCACCCTCAAATCGCCTATCACTGTGAACCACTGAAGAAAAGTGAATATGGCCGATATAAACGTCGAAGAGATCCTCAAGAAGCTATCCCTTGCGGAAAAGGTCTCCCTTCTTGCAGGTTAGCATCAACCAACCCTATACTCACTCACAATACCACATCTCAGCTTACAATAACTTCAGGCGTCGACTTCTGGCATACAAAGTCCCTCCCAGAATATGGGGTTCCCTCCATTCGTCTCTCAGACGGCCCCAACGGCGTGAGAGGAACCAAGTTCTTCAATGGCATTCCCGCAGCATGCTTCCCCTGTGGTACGGGCCTTGGGGCTACCTTCAACCAGGAGTTGCTGGAAGAGGCCGGTAAGAAGATGGGCGAGGAGGCCATTGCAAAGAGCGCCCATGTCATCTTAGGCCCGACCATTAACATGCAACGCTCGCCCCTCGGCGGCCGAGGTTTTGAATCCATCGGCGAGGACCCCTTTCTCGCAGGTCTCGGCGCTGCCGCCCTTATCCGCGGCATCCAGAGTACAGGTGTCCAAGCTACCGTCAAGCACTTTGTCTGCAATGACCAGGAGCACAAGCGCATGAATGTCCAGGCCATCGTCACCGAGCGTGCCCTCCGTGAGATTTACGCGCTCCCCTTTCAGCTCGCCGTGCGCGACTCCCAGCCCGGCGCCTTCATGACTGCCTATAACGGCGTCAACGGGACGCGCTGCAGCGAGAACCCCAAGCTCCTGAACGATCTGCTGCGCAAAGAATGGGGCTGGGAAGGCCTGGTGATGAGCGATTGGTACGGTACCTACAGTGTTTCCGACTCGGCCAAGGCAGGCCTGGACCTCGAGATGCCCGGTCCTACGCGCTGGCGAGGCGAGGTCCTCAACTTTGCCGCAGCCGCTGAAAAGGTTTGGGGCCATGTCATCGACGACCGCGCTCGAGAGGTACTCAAGTTTGTCAAGAAGTGCGCCGCTTCTGGTGTTCCTGAGAATGGCCCCGAAAAGACTGTTGATACCCCCGAGACGGCTGCCCTCCTCCGGAAGATCGGAAATGAGACTATCGTCCTGCTCAAAAACGAGAAGAACATCCTTCCTCTCGCCAAGGACAAGAAGACGCTCGTTATCGGACCCAACGCTAAAATTTCAACTTACCACGGTGGCGGCTCTGCCTCGCTTGCCGCCTACTACGCCGTCACGCCCTACGATGGTATCGCCGAGAAACTTGGCAGTCCGCCAGCGTACAGCATCGGAGCTTACACGCACAAGCTACTCCCATTGCTGGGAGACCAGACCAAGGGACCCGATGGCAAAACTGGCATGAGCTGGAAGGTGTATAACGAGGCGCCTGGCAAAGCCTCTCGCAAGCCCGTCGAGGAGCTTTGGCTGACCAAGACGGAGATGCATCTTGTTGACTTTAACAACCCTGACGTTGGAGACCTATGGTATGCAGATCTCGAGAGCACACTCGAGATCGACGAAGACGCGACCTACGAGTTTGGCCTCATCGTGGCCGGCACTGCAAACCTCTACGTCGATGACGAGCTCGTCGTCGATAACACAACCAAGCAGTACCCCGGCGAAGCCTTCTTTGGATGCGCGACCCGTGAAGAGCTCGGCCGCATCGACCTCAAGAAGGGCAAGGCCTACAAGATCCGGGTCGAGTTCGCCTCTGCGCCAAGCTTCACTCTCAAGCTCGATAACCCGGTCGTCGGCCACGGCTCCCTGCGCATCGGCGCTTGTAAAGTCATCGATGCCCAAGACGAGATCAAGCGATCCGTCGCCTTAGCCAAGGAACACGACCAGGTCATCATCTGCGGAGGTCTCAATGCTGATTGGGAGACTGAAGGCGCAGACCGTGCGAGCATGAAGCTCCCCGGTGTACTTGACGAGCTGATCACGGCTGTGGCTGCTGCGAACCCACAGACTACCGTCGTCATGCAAACAGGTACGCCTGAGGAGATGCCGTGGCTCGATGCCGTTCCCGCCGTAATTCAGGCCTGGTACGGCGGAAACGAAACCGGTAACTGCATCGCCGATGTGCTCTTTGGTGATGCCAACCCGTCTGGCAAGCTCTCCCTCAGCTTCCCCAAGCGTCTCACCGACGTACCGGCCTTCCTCAACTTCCGCACCGAAGCCGGCCGAACCCTCTACGGCGAGGACATCTACCTCGGATACCGCTACTATGAGTTCGCCGACCGCGAGGTCAACTTCCCCTTTGGCCACGGCCTCTCGTACACGACCTTTGCCTTCTCGGATCTGAACGTCTCTTCCAAGGATGGCAAGATCTCGGCATCCGTCACGGTTCGCAACACCGGCTCCGTCCGCGGTGCAGAGGTCGCGCAGCTGTACGTCCGCCCCCTGCAGGCCGCAAAGGTGAACCGCCCCATCAAGGAGCTTCGGGGCTTTGCCAAAGTTGAGCTCGACGCGGGTGATGAGAAGACGGTGACCATTTCGGAGCTCGAAAAGTATGTCGCTGCCTACTTTGATGAGGAGAGGGATCAGTGGTGCGTCGAGGCTGGAGAGTACGAGGTCATTGTAAACGACAGCAGCTCTATTGGCGAGAAGGCAGTAAAGGGATCGTTCAAGGTTGATGAAACATACTGGTGGTCCGGTCTGTGAGCCGCAGTTTGGTACCTATTGCTAATGACGAGTCAACGATACATCTGTAGCGCCCTGTTGGTGATTCCACGTTTTTATAGAGGTAGGATAGGTTTCAACTTAAATGACTATTCAGCTCGTCAATTTTCTCTCGTTTTACTACAAATCTTTAAGTATTCGCCTGGCCAACCTCTTCACATCCATCGCATCACCCGATCCTTGTTTCCTCCTTCACGAAGTCGTCGTTGTCTCCGCAATACCGTGCCACTTATTAAACACATTCTGCGGATCATACCTTTTCTTCAACTCCCTCAGTCGCGAGAGGTTTACACCCCAAGCATCCTTGGGCGAGATGCTATCCGCTTCGACGTTGATGTACATCCCGACAGGCGCGTTGCTCCAGTGGCCGCTAGAGGTGGCCTGATAACCGTTTGTCTCGCGTATCCGGTTGCAGAGACCGCGATTGAATTCGCGCACTTCGGCATCACTGGCCGGGTCCTCCCATGCGAAAGTTGTCATTGCATCGTAGTAATCTCCGCGGTTAGCATAGGCTGTAGCATTCTGCGCCACCTCACGAATCTTGTCTGTCGGGAAGAACTCCAGGGCGATAGTGGACTGCCTCATCCCTTGATGGGCTTCGCAAAACTCCCAAAACTCTGTTACAGTCTCTAGCATAAGCTCAATGTCCAAAGGCATGGTGACATTGCCTGACCCCATGAGACGCCGCATACCGTGCTCCATTACCGGGTTCATCAGTGTATTCATCCTTGACGTCGTCATCATGCTTGTATTTTTGGCAATTGCTTCAATGTCGACAAGATCCGAAAAGTATCGTTTGCCATCAGCCTCAGAACCGTGAAATAACGGGATGGCAGTGACAATACGTGCTGCGCTATCTGGGCTGAAGCCAACCCCAAGTGCAAGACAGTGACCTTTCAAGGTGTTTCGCTCATGGAGCTTATTGGCAACGGATAGCAAGATTGGTAACTTGTCGGCAGAATATGCCAGCGTACCACTCCAGACCTTGTCTTGTTGATAGGCGCGAGAGACGAATCGAGTAACGACGCCGAACTGGGCACCGGCGCCTCGAATAGCCCAGAAAAGGTCCGGGTGATCATCCTCAGAAGCCTCAACTACCGTGCCATTGGCAAGAACCACTTCTGCCGAAAGCATGTTGTCGATGGTAAGTCCGTAAAGTGGTGTAAGATATCCATGTCCTCCACCTAATGTTAATCCCCCAACCCCCGTGTGGTTGACGACGCCCCCTACGGTTGCTAGTCCATGCTGCGCAAGGGCAGTATCGACGTCTTGCCACAGACAGCCTCCATCGAATTCGACAGTCCTGGCTGCTGGGTTAACCTTGACTCTTCGCATCTTTCTTAGGTCGATGACCATGCCTTCAGACGAAGATGCTCCGCTCGAAGAATGACCTCCACCACAGACTGTCAACTGGAGTTCGTTCGATACCGCAAATTTGACAGCGATAGATGCTTCTTGTGTGTTTGATGGTATAACCACAACAGCCTGGATGGAGTCAGCACCCGACACGTTGTTCGCAGAACCAGACATACCGCTTTCTTCACACAAGCCAAACTCCATCTTTCGAGCGCCCGGTCATAGCCTTCATCTCCAGGTAAGAGAATCAACCCGTCCCTGACTAGGTTCCGTAGTTGGTTGAAGTCGCACATTGTAACACGTAGTCAGCGGGAAATGTAGTCACTCGTAAGCTCAAACTACAGCACTGTCGATTGGTAGAAGATAGATGAGAACCATCGATCTGCACGAAATCGTCGAGGGTGAAGTGAGTATTTGACGCTTTTCGTGGTTTCACAGTATGCTGCAGTGGAGCACTTACATGAGACTGAGACATGTCGTCATACTCGGCAGCTGAACGGTAATGGTCCTTAGCTCGAGAAATCTTGAAGCCATTCAGGTTATTGCGTTAGATGCAGGCAGTAGGTGGCGAGGACAGCCTTGTCTTGGTATCGGGGTTTCAGCCACAAGAGAACAGAAATGGCCTTTTATCATTTGTCATCTTGTGGGAGCTGAATCTCCGGCAGTATCTCTTTCATCACAAATCCATACTTATCCACCACAGCCTCTCCTCCACTGAGACCATTGTCGCTTTGGCAGTTTCTACCGCCTGCCAGCCATTTTTGTAACTTGAAAGCTATCCTCGTCACGTCCATGGCGATATGCCAGTTCTCAACACCAATGGACATAAAGGTAGAAACCGTCAGCGTCTTCATAAACCTACCAACGGGAGTCTTATGACAACTAGGTGTAAGAGCCAGCAGGATCCAGGCGAAGATGCCCACCACGGTCTTCCAAGTGGGCAAACCGGCCTGCCACACAGCCTGCCAGATAATCATGACATCTTGCTCAGAGCATACTGCTGTCGTTGGGCAACGTTTAACAATTGCTTGACACCAGATCAAGGCAATCAGACGGACGACACGATACATCAGATCTGGAGATTCAACGGGTGTAGAAAATTTGGTAAGGTTGACAGAATGGGAATCCGAGCTGGTGGTGTTCTGTGGCGACTTGACGGAACTATCAACAGAGCCGGGCCGTGTGGGTGTGCTATACTCGGGTGATCGTCGAGAGGGTGTGTTTTCTGGAAGCTGGGATATCCTGTCTTGAACCAAGGCTGCGATAGCCGCAAGATTCCCCAGCTCCTTCACGCTCGCGTGTTCTGGCAAAGATAAAACAGCATGGAAAAGATATCGCATATCGTCAAGAATCTGCGCTGTGCTCGGATGTAACTGCAAGGACTTTGAGCACCCCTGAAAAGATTGCCAACCAAATATGAGAGGCGTGTTCAACGCGGTGTTGAAGGGTACCATTATAGGGTCATGAAACTCGAAACCGTGCTGGCCATAGATACAAGGATCGATTTCGTGAGCAAGTGCCATGACAACATCGTGACTGGCCCAGGTCAGCTTGTACTATCCAAGGGACAAATCAGGGCATTCCAAGTTCTGATTCCACGTGCTCACGTATGCAGACAGGTGGAGGTGTCAACTTACACGATAACCATCTTTGCGAGATACCCGTGCAGACCCAATTTACAGAAACCGCCTCGAATCCTGATCATTTGCTTGAGCCCTGTGATGTGGGCTTTGAGATCGGCGGTGCCCCCCCAATACCAAGAGTCGGCAACCATCTGTACGACGCCAAGCACGGATACGTCGCTTGTCTTGTTAGAATTATCTCCAAGCTGAGAGTTGAGCATCTGATAGGCCTTGCCCTTGTGCATCATAGTTAAAACCTTGGGTATATACCCTGTCTCCGAGAGAAAACACGAGGATGTAAACAGAACAATCTGTAAGAGGAGTGGATCTTGGATGCAATATGGCACCCAGTATTTCATGAAAGCGTTATTAGGATCTGGGTTCCCGTCCACTGAGCACTTGAAACGGCATAGCAGCTGAAGGTCTATCATATAGAACGGTGTTAACAGTGTTTCGGGATTAACAATGAAATAGTACTCACGTATTCGAACCAACTCTTTGTTCAATTTAGTAGGCTCCATAGGTAAGTATCGAAGTTGCTCTATCGCGCTCTCGACGGGTAGAGCAACTGGTTGCCGGCCTTCGTGTGACGCCAGATAAGCCTTGTATTTCTCACTGGCTTGTTCGTCCAAGTAAATTCGCTTGGCTACTGGCAGTCGGTGTCTCAAGATCACCCGCAGAGACTCGAGTATGGCGTTGTCCTCATCCTGGTCGTCCTCTGGCACAACCTTGAATGGAACCCAGGGGCTGGTTCTTTTCTGGCTTGGAGAGCTCTGGGCAGAGGGCTCTGGTGACGAATCTGACAACGGGGGACTCGGCAAGGCATCCTCTAAGTTCATAATAGCATCTTGGACACCAGCAGGGTTTAGATGAGCATACGGTCCTTCTCGCAAGGCCAGCTTATGTGGTAGCTTGTAGAGGTTGCTATTGGGTGAAGATCTGGAACCTAACATTAGTCTTTTCGCAAACTATCGACAAGAGCATTGGGAGATGGCTGGGCAATATGAAAGTCGAGTCGATACATAAGCTCACTAACCTTTTCGAAGATTTGGTCTTGTACAAGCAAGGAGGTTGAGGAAACCGGCGATAACAATTCGTACATGGTTGGCCCTGTGAACACTGCAGTGACGTTGAATTAGCATAGACGTCATGAGTGAAGGAACGCAAGTATCGTCGCGGGTAGATGCAGTGTAATCCCGGGTAACGACATCATCTGCAACATCAGTTGTATTAAGCAGCATAAGGTCAGACTCGGCAGTGCCAGTCAGACCAGTCAAGGGGAACAGGAGCCAGGAGGGGAATGATATCTTACCTTTTGTTTGCGACGGCGACACTCTGTGCATGACAACGTCTGGCGCTCAGAACGCCGGCGGGCGGCTTGCATCTGCATGGCTTCAAGCCCCGGCATTGATGCCGCTTCGTTGCCGTTGGGCCGGTCACGACTGAGACCGAGCCACGGTCTTGGCAACGGGGTTTGCAAGAGTTTGAGGTGAACAGAGACAGTAATATCGGAGGTGAAACCAGCGATGATCTAGTTCTCTCGAACTGAAGCCCGCTTTAGCCGTTAGAGTTGAACGTGTGGTGACGAGGATTCAGTAATGGTTGATCACTCGTCAACGCTGTCGGTGATTGTAAGCTGCTAAGAACTTAGGGCAACTAGGTTCAGTTTGAGGCAGGGCCGTTGTTTCAAGTGTTGGTTGTGTTGGTTGTATCTGCCAAGGGCGGGAGGCGGTTGCAACCTGATAACAGGGAGGTGGTGCAAGTACGGAGTAACAAGTCAGGAGCGGCGTGTTGATCCGTGTACTGCAAGAAGGAGACATACACCCCAGTGAAACGGCGTGATCAAGTGTGGCGAGACGGAAGAATACCAGATCTGAATGCCAATATAACCAGGAAAATCTGGCTTTCGTTTCAAGGTCTGGGCAACGTCGGTCGTGAATGAGACGCAGCAGAGGCGGCGAAGCAGACTGGAGATGGGAAAGCTGTAGATCGGACAAGTTGGTTGGCGCGTCTGGTGGCTTGATTGATCCTGGGATCTTCCCGAAGCGAGCTCCCCTTGTTGTTTTTGGCGTCGATGTCGTGCCGATTCTTGTTGGTTCGTGCCGCTTGAGATTGAAATAACATGCGTAGGCGTGCGTATAAGATGCAGGTCAATCTGCTCCACTCTCTTAAGATATATACCGACACAAGACGCTTTCAATCGCTCTCCAAATGTCGTTTTCAGACAAGTCAAAAGGTTTCTAGGTTTTCGGCGCCCCCGGAATGTGGTCAATTTGGCGCAGGCAAAACAAAGAAAGGTGACAAATAATTCCAGAGCCTGTGTATCTCCCCTCGGTCGATCACGACGCTGAATGGCGTTGGATTAGGCCCTGACGGCTGTGCCCCTCGCTAGCTGTGTGTACTCACAAGAGCTCATCAAACCCACAAAGAAGATGCGAGGTCAACAAATGTTGACCCGTCAAGGGAATGTTGAACGAGTGAAAGTGGTGGTCTAAGAGAGACGAAGGGAGCCTGCCCAGGCCACGGGACAAAAGTAACTTGCCAAGATACCTAATACCCATAGGTACCTACGTGTGTTGCAGTGCTACCATGGCTCGGGCAGGTCCGGTATTTGATATCCAGGTTGTGCTTGCCTATGAGGTGCTCTCCTAGGATGAGGAGGGGAAGCCACCGACGAGTCTCGACTGCCAAAAGCCAAGCATGCCAAGCTTGCCAAGCTAAGGTAGACTATGTAGGTACGGAGTACTGTAGGTACTGAAAGATAGCAACTAATCATTAAAGGCAAGGGCCGCCTTCGCGGATGCCGGTGGGGAGATAGGTAGGCCGGAGAATTTACAGCGATACCAGCAATGTAACTTTGCTTGTAAGCTGATCGAGAGAGTTCCTCTTGTTAGTGCTAGTTTCTGGTCTTTACGGCACGATAAGTTACTACTTAACTTGCGAATTGAAGTACGTACCTTACAAAGTATAAGTTATGGAAGTTACGGAGTAATATTATTATTAATCCGGAAGGATCCAGTCGGGGTCCTTGGAAGGAGCCGTCCATCGTCTACCCGCGGGTCGTAATGCAGGTACGGAGCACTCTGTACTGAACAGCTCTTCCTCCAGGTACAGGTCCTTAGCTAGTGCCCTGAGTCAATACATATTCTCACGGGCTAGACTACTTGGTAGGAAACCAAGATCCATTTACGGAGTACTCTGACCATGCATGACATGTCTGTTCTGCTGATCGATGGCGAATCTGCACGTAATAACGTTAATTGATGGATCGCCAAGTTCCAGTGGGGTACTCACCACTGCCGAATCGAACGGCACTCGGGATCTCGCGAGGATAAGCGCACATACCTATCATGTTCAAGGTATAATTCTGACAATGTCAGCGACCTTACAGAGTACTAGGGCGGTGGTCTAGATCTCTCCTACCCTGCCTTCACGAGGTCCAGATCTAATTGATCTTCTACTTTTATACGTGCACACAATCCTTAACTTCAATTGCCCATGTCGAAACCTTCCGCCATCTCTTCTCCGGCGCCCCATCAGCAATAGCCGAGACCTCTAAGTTGAAAACTCCACCGACTCGAACCTAATAAAACCCATCCCGCTTCTACAGCGCGAAAAGCTGCAGAGTCCCATTGCCATGCAGACCCAAGAGCCCTGGTCCTAGCTCAGCGGGATGCTCGGCACATCAAGATGATCTAGATGCTTCTACTTGCTATTGCTAAGTGACCGATTTATCACCCAGTCTCTTGAAAACACACTCCAGTCATTCGGTAACCATGTGGCCTTCGAGAGGACAAGGGGCCCAGATATGGCCAGAATACGTGCTTGGGATAGGTCTAGTAGAACGACAATTACTTGCGCAGTGCAGAGCCATTCATTGGAATCACCACTATGAATACTATGTTTTAGTTGCTCTATTTTTTCGTTTGTATTGATCAAGTGGTATACAACACAAGAAACATATCCATACTAACTAGTCCCCAGAACCCGTTTAGTCGTGTACACAGAATTCGTATCAAAGAAACCCAAGTGGTATCTAACGTTAGTTGTGCATAAGCAGCAAAGACAAAATATCAGCGCGTCTCCAAAAATCCTTCTCCTCCCAACGCCATCCATTCCGTGGCTCAAAATATCACACCCTAGATTCAAGTTTATGAATCCTCGCAGAAAGTGTAGCAATATCGCTGGCCCTGCTTTCCACCCAGAGCAGAAATAAAGACTCGATGAAAACACCTAAATGACCAATTCCGGCTGTTCTCATCTTCCCCTGTAATCAGGCTTGCGAGCCATGTTCACCGGTGGCGGCTCGTCGTCGTCCAGTGGATATGGGGGTGCGACCGCTGGGGCCCGCCGACCGCCATGCTGCCGCTGCTGATTCTCTGGAAGCGGTGTCTTGGGTGGCAGCGGAGGGGGCTCAATCCGCGTCGGCGGCGGAGCAGCTTGATGCTGTGGCGGGGGCCGAGGATGCTCGTCTGGACTCATGATGGCGATCAGGTCCTGGCCCGAGGCATCGCGATACTGCTGCGGCGTCGGCGCCGTCACCATCAGATGGTCAGGGTCTTCTTGGTGAAGGGCTGGGGCGCTCGCACTTGGGTTGCCGGGCGCGCGGGGTCCGAGAGGTGGGGAGTTTTGCGAATTCGACGTCCCGGGGCGAATGCGCTCGTTTGAACTTCGGGGCGAGGTGGTGTTATTAGTACGGAGGTTGAGGTCGTCGGTCCCAGACTCGAACGACGATCGGCTCGCAGGGCTGTGAGGGAGCGGCACTGTTGTAGGTACATCTCCAGCCAGCTCGAAAGCCATCGGCGTTTCCCACGTGCTTGACGTTGACTTGACGAGCTCTGGAATGCCACGAGGGGCTTGTTTGTGACGGATCCTCGCCCGGTGAATCTTGGCCAGCTTTGATGAGATGCCATATATCATTTTCTGCTCTGGCTCCCTCGACATGTATCGTCGCGTGCCAGTGCTGATCTCCCCTAGTCGGTTCCATTCGTTCATTCCGAAATCGCCCACTCCAACCTCAACATTGAGGCGGTAGTAAGCATCGATACTGACGTTGCGCTTTCCCAAATGCTCCCGCATCATATACTCGTGGATTTTCTCGCAGCCCTCAATCTTGGAGATCAATTTCCTTCGCGCCTCGGCAAACTCGCCCAGGAACCCTTCGTACCACATCTGCGAGTTTGAGTCACTGCCTTTGGGTCGACGACCAGTGCCGACACTGACGAAAACACCCACCTCCCGCCCGGGCCACTCGTTGACCACCGCTTCATCCAAAGCATCTGGGCTGGGGTTGAAAGTACCCACACCATCGTCATGGAAGACTGACTGACCGATCTGAATGGGTTTGAAAGCCAGACCGATGGAGCAGGTGGCTCGGCCGGCCTGCCAGATTTTGCAATCGAACTCGGGGGCCGGTTCCTTTCGAGAATCGTAGGATCGCAGCATAGCAGCGTTCGAGCCTCGTGGGGAGCCTTTGTATACTGCTGTAACAGCGCTGCAGACCATGTCAGCTTGGCGTGTCTTAACGTTAGGATGCAGCTCCTGGGGGGATAACTCACGTCTTGGTGCGATTCTCTCGGTGATCGTACAGTCGCGCATTGGGATCACCGTGCCTCGAGTTCAAGGCGGGGCGGGACATCTGAGCAGCAGGACTGCGAGCGCTGAAGCTCACGGTGCTCGCATTACTCTGGTTTCGCCGGGGACCGCCAGCGCTTGAGTACATCGCGGCGTTGAGGGGGCTGACAATATCAGACTCGGCGCCATCGTTGCCCTCCCTTTCCTTGACAGTGTGTTCCTGAACAGCAGCCTTGATGGCATCCTCAAGCTTGCTGGCTTTGAAGAGAGTAGATCGATAGGGAATGCCGGCTATGGTTTTATCCGTCTCAAAGACCATTCGTGTGAGGCGAACATAAAGCTCTTTGCACGTCTCTAAATCGAGGCGCAGCCGACCAAGCATGAGGGCGATAAGGCCACCGGTGCCGGTACCGACAATAAGGTCAAAATGATCGCATGGCTTGGGGATTTCGTGTCGCCTGGGAGCGCGACCCTCGATTTCGACAAAGGTTCGGTGCATCAATTCCTGGACGATAATGAAGATGGAGTAACCGCGGACACCTCCTCCATCTGCGGCGCATGTTAGCCAGTGGTCGTTTCAAGAACGTGAGGAATATTCAGAGGAAAGCCTACCAAGCGATAGAACTCGAAGAGGAGGCCCTTTGGTTGTATCCTTCCTCTTGACTCCATATGAGTCCATGGGCGCGAATGGGGTGGTTGGGGTGCCCTTTGCGCTGTATCAGTATATCTGGAGGGGTAGCAGCAGCGTTGCGCAGATGTAGTAGAGTGTCGTAAGTAAACGCTGACTCTCTGAGAATACAGTCGGTAATTGAGATCAGGTGAGAGCTGGTGCTGAAAGACAATGAAGCTGATCACGTCTCGTGCGCTCAAGTTGTGAGTCGAGATGTTTCTTGGAGAAATCAACTTCTAGGCTGGTCAGGCTTGAAGGTGGGTAGGCAGGCACCGTCTAGCGATCACTGGCAGAACACTACGTAACGCGTGGGCGCTTAGGCCATGGAACCCTTGGAGCTCTGTGAAAGTGTGACGCAACAGTGAACGGGCGTGCCGGAGTTTGAGCTAGGAACTGACTCTATTTTCGGCGGGGAAGCTCTCATGCCCCTGTAGTTGTCTGAGTTACTGTGTACAGTGGAGGTACAGAGACGGTACAGAAACGCCACATGAAAGCGTAGCAGCTCTTTGACAGCAACGCCTCTTGTTTTAGCTTGCTGCACGGTTAAAACAACTGGTTGGAGATGATGGACTGAATTCAGGAGACTCTTTGAAAGAATTGGTAATTAGACCGTATCGTTTTGTGAATGTCTGGGCAATCAGCGTGCATCTGATGCCTTGCAGTTTAGGGTACTTCTCGTGTCTAAATAGTTTGTGGAGTTCGCGAAAGCGAAAGAGAGTGGCTGAGCAAGCTTCTCGGGCTTGGCTCTTCCCTTCAAGTAACTTACGTATGGTTACGTATCAGTGCCCATCAAAGGCCTCTCGCTTGGACCCAAAGACTTGGCTCTTTCGCCTCGTGCCTCTCTCGGCTGGGGGTTGACTCCTTTTGTTGCGCTGCGGTTCGCAGAGAGGCATCGATCGCACCCGAGATCTTCAAGGGGTAAACCACGGGAGGGGCCAAATCCGTCGGAAGATGCATCTTCCATTGCTGGGATTTTAACTAGATCAGATTGGTCAGGATTTATCACTTAAGAAATAGAAAGGCCGAGGGTAGGGATACTTTGAAGGTACGATATGCTCTCGCGGGTCTCATTGGATGTTACAGAAACATTGGGAGCGGGAGGCTGTGGCTATGCTTCGCCACGCTGCCGTTCGAGCCTTGTCTTGTCAAGCTACAGGGTTGACGGCCCTCAGTCAGCCGGGTTCAGTTGATTCCCATCCTTGAGGCCATTGAGGGAGCCAAGCAGCGTTCGGGCAGAGGTTGTCCTGGTCGTGAACTGAAGCGGGTGGGGAGTTTTGAATGTGCCGGAATATTAGGCCTCAACAAAAAGGTATCTCACAATCTGAGCTAAATAATCTGACACAACTGTTGTTCTTTTCCTTTTCAAATCGGACCTTGTTTGAACGGAAATTGTCGGTCCCTTGCCTTGAGGTGACCACATTCGCAATTAGGCTGAGTGCCAGGCTGTCGTGGCCCATTACGCCCGGCGAGTTGCCGTGCTGGCCGGGCTCACAACGCCTCGCCGGCTGACAGTGCGGGCAAAGGAGCAGTCAGCATTCCCACTTCCAGATCTCATAAGTGCAACAGCCATTTCGTGCCGCAAAATGAACAAGTTGAGTTTGTAAGCTACAGGCCCTGCCTGACACCAGTTATACGAAGTCTCCACAATGTTTAGGCAAAAGCGTTGATACCTCCAGTTAATCCGATGCATCTTTGTCAATGCAAGCCGAGCTACAATGAGGTCAAACCCCATCTTGACTTGACCATGGGCTAGATTCATGCACAAGACCAGCCTCTGAAGCGTACGACTTCTGCAGCCGTGCCCGGCCTCACGACAAACTGCCTCGGCCGTTGTGTTTCTTGGTACCCTGGGCTCCTGATCGAGCAGTCTCTTGCCAGAGAGAGCGATATGCATCTAGGCCAGGAGCCTATCACGACTAGCAACACAAGTTGTGCATCTGCAGCCGGTACAGTACAGTACTACCGTAGCGCATTGTCTAGCGGTTGCTGGCCGGCCCTCTTTGTGCCGTCTCCTTCATTCGTCGCCGACCCAGCCGTTTTGTGTTCTGGCCTTTGACTCGTCGTCCACTAGCCATGCCCTCGTCCACACTCGTCCATAACCGTCTCGACAAGCTGCTGGTGGGAGAACAACACGTCCGTCGACTGGGTTAAAGAGGGGGCGCACCATCGCTTCACCTCGAGAACTCACTGCTGCGTTGCCTTTGGGTTGGACATCTCGTGACAACCTGGTAGTTTTATCATGAGTGAATGGTAGTCTCATCAAGGAAAGCAAGTAACGGTTAGAGACACAACTGAGTTGTGTGCGCCGTTAAAACTTTACAAGCTGGTCAGCTAGAGTCAAAACCATACCATGGCGGCATCTCAGGGTCTCGAGACGTGACCCACACAGGGCAGCCCCCGGGTCGTGGCAATGTTTGGGCCTGGGTTCTTCGTGGCGTGTCTGCAAGTCTGCCGATGTGAAGAATGGAGGGGGAAGAAGAGCAGACTGAGGCTGGGATTGGCCGAGGAGCCGTAATCAGCCGGCTGTGTTGAGTCTTGTGTGAGTGAGCCGTGTGAACTGTGGATGAGTTGTGCAGCACAAGGTAGGTACAGAAATAATATGCCCTCTGCCATGATCATCTTCTTCTTCACCACAGAGACTCGTGAACCGTACTCCGAGTCCCATCTTTGTCTCCAATTGAGTCCGGCACCTGATTAAAACTGGACACGAAAGACAAGAGGCAGAAAATAACAAAACAGGTGAGTCTATCTAAGTCAAACAACTGTTTGCTTTTTGCTCGTGGTTTTGTGGTCGTTCTTGGGTTTTTGGCATGAGGCAGAACCACCTCAGCTCAGCTCGCCAAAGTCCGAAGAAAGAGGCTGACAGCCCAAGAGAAGGCGGAGGCCGCCCCTCTTTCTAAACTGCAACTGTTCTACCTGCTCTGTGGGCTCTCGTCTCGTTACTCTTGTCGCCTTCCTGTTCGTCTTGTCCCCACCTTGTGGGAGGGAAAGACCTGGCCCATTATTCCCTCGGCTATCATCCAATAATACTCCTCGAACTACCCCACACGTCCACTTTCTGGGTCTAGGCCGCGACAGCCTTGCCGAGCCTTGGACCCCCCAATTCTAGCCTGTGCCAGCCTTATTCCCTCTTCCTATTCCTCTCTTCTTCTCGTCTTCATTTGTCTGTCACGACGACAACGTTTCTCCTTCTTCTTGGCTTGGCCTGGCCTTGCCGCTGTTTCATCCAGAATTAAATTATCTCCGTGTCTTCTGTGCCTCGGCTATCTTTCCCTCTGCCACATATCGTTCGATTTCGCTTCCATCCGTCGTATGCTTGTCTCAAAACCGTCTATCGCTTTGACGACTTCTCCCTCTCTCTCTCTCTCAATTCCACATCTTCTTCGAATTTGGCCAGGAAATCTACCAGAGATATATCTTATCTTGGCACTCCCTGACTGTCCTGATTTGCAATCGACTACTGACTGCCGAATTTGACCTCGGATCAATGATCTCAAACGACATCGCCTGCTGACGATAGCCTCCGCCGCATCCAATCGATAGCCCCAATTGCCTTGTCGATGGAACCTTCGAGCAAGAAACGAAAGCTGGCCCCAAAGGTCAATGCCGCTACTCCGATACCTCAGCCTGCCCAATTTCCCCACGAATCGGTCAGCTCTTGATCCTTCAAGCTCTCCGCGTCCGCTATATGCTAACCCAAGCACTGGAAACAGCCTCAACAACCTTACCCAGCTCAGGAGGCGCCCCCTCCTCTTTCCGAGCGCCATGACTTTGAATCTTTTGCCCGCCATCTTCAAGATGCGGCCATGCTTATCCAGAGACAAACAGAGCGCCATCCCTACACTGACGTCTCTGTCTTGTTGCTAAGGTGGGACGAAGATGAGTCTGTAGATGAGGACCTGGTTACGCTCGAACAGGTTTTCCAGAAGCAGTACAAATTTCGCACTGAGCGGTGGCATATTCCCACTGTTCCCAACCCCAGCATCAAACTTGGGGTACAAATGGCATCCTTCCTTGAGCATGCTAGGGCCAGCCATCTTCTCATCATCTACTATGCTGGCCACGGTTACGTGGGTTCCGATGGCCAGCTTTATTGGGCTTGGTGAGTAGGTCATTTCAGAAGTGCTCTCTCCTGCCTCTGACAGCCTCTCCATAGCAATACTCGCGAAGATGCCGCAAAGCTCAAATGGGATGGCGTTCGTTGCCTGTTCGAGGATGCTCAGTCAGACATTCTCATGTTGCTTGATACTTGCTCAGTCGCAGACTCTCCGATGGCCGGTAGCCACGGGGTCAAGCAGGCAATTGCGGCATGTACATCAGATTGCGGTCCATTAGATGGCTCAGAGCGCTCCTTTACGTCAAATCTTGTCGAAGCTCTACATAAGCTCAGTAGTGGACGTCCATTCACGGCACAGAGGCTTCATGAAGAAGTGCTGTCACTGAAGCAACAACAACTGTCCCAAGCTCCGCGAATATCCAACGGTAGCACGGCTAACTCTCCATCCCCTCAACATCCTGTTTTCATACCACTCACACCGGGAAAAGGCCAAGGCCTCAGCCTTGCACCGATGGCATCCAGACCACGCACGGGTTCACAAAACGGCCTCGACGCGGATGGCCAGACCAACCGAGATCGCGAAGAGCAGTTGATCGACCAGGAGTCAGTTGTTGACCTGAGGTTTGAGGAACACCGAGTCCTTGTCTGCACCACGTTTGTTGGCGACGCAAGCCCCGACATGTCCTTCTTCTCACAATGGCTGCACAACACGCCGCCTCTGGGGGACAAAATTGCGGTCGAGGGAATGTTTCTCGGTCCGCCTACAATGCTCCTCATCTCCATGCCACATTCTATTTGGAATGTGGTACAGCACGATAAGGTGTGCTGTTTCTTGGGGTACATCAGCTCCCACAACATGATTCACCTCTACCATAGACTGGTAGGCTCTTCTGGCATCAAACCATCCGCCAAAGAAGTTGAGGATGGCCGGATTCTCCTTGAGGCTAGGGACCACGCTGTAGGAACCCCCGCCCGCGTTCGGCGGGACGATGGCCAGGACCATTCGTACCATTCATCGGCCGCGAGAGACGCACCAAGCTCAGTTGATCGAAACGAATACATGCCACAAGCTAGCCCCTCCGCTGCGACGTACGCCAATTCCACGGGAGCCCACATCAAGCCGAAAGACGAGGTGGAAGACTCAGCTGAGATGCAAGAGGCTGCGGAGCAACTGAAGGCCCTGAGCCATGTGCGGCATCGAAGTGATGAAATCACTCAAAATGTGAGCCGTCCTCGAACAGTTCTGCCTGATGGTATGCCCGATATCAGGTCTGAAAACAATACGGATGAGCCTGTGGCGGATGATCATTTGTCGCCACTCCGCATTACGAATGCAACAATGAAAGCTCCACGTCGGTCATTGCCAAAACAAGATGCTCGCTGTAATCATTGCAGCCACGCTCCCTTCAAGGACTCTTCTTCCTTAAGAAAGCATATTGCTGCAGCGCATACGAGGCCGTTTCCATGTGCCTTTTCGTTTGCAGGATGCACAAGCACTTTTGGTTCAAAGAACGAATGGAAGCGCCATATTGCGTCGCAACACCTTTGTTTGCAGTATTATCGATGCTCTTCATGCCCACAGAGCACTGCAGAGGGGAAAGGAAACGAGTTTAACCGTAAGGACTTGTTCACACAACACTTACGGCGGATGCACGCACCGTTCCAGATCAAGAGGGCAATTGCCAAGGGTGACAATAAATTACAGTCGGAGTGGGAAAATCATGTCAAGGAGATGCAGCAGTCTTGTCTCGTTCAGCGCCGCGTCCCGCCTCAACGTTCGGCGTGCCCGAAACAAGGTTGCCAGAGCGTCTTTGAAGGCCCATCGTCATGGGATGAATGGACGGAGCATGTCGGGCGACACATGGAGAAGGGCGAAGGTGGCAGACTCGGCGTCGACGGTCTTTTAGCCCAATGGGCGCTGGACGAAGGCATCATTGAACGCAAGGCCGATGGGGAGTATCGCTTATCTGCCAGCAACGGAATGGCAGGCGGAGGGTCTGGTGGCGGGACTGCGGGAGCTTCAACATCGTTGGAACAGAAAGCCTCGCTCTCCATGTCTACACTGGAGACGTCACAAGTCGAGGAGACTCCTGTCATGGACCCAAAGCCCTCGGAGGATAGGATGGAGGTCGATACACCGGAGTAAAAGGAATCAAGTGGTGGAGTTGGGCATTTGTTCCATGTCACGACACTTGTGCAACGCACGGGCACGACGAAACGAAGTACATGACACGACATTTATACAGTTTTGGTGACGGTCGCTACCTTGCTCAGTCACTCGTTTAGATGCGTCTCTCTTGAGATGTGGCTCCGGAGTATTATAAGGCGTTGGTTCTATTTACAGTGGGTCAAGAAATGAGGGATTTCTGAGAATTAAAAGTCATGGATTCTGCAGAGGGAACGGAAAGAAAGCCTAGAAACAAAAATGATTATGCATCCATGTGTGGTGATGTTCCATAACTACGGAGTATCTTTGAAGCTATTTAAGTTAATTCTGATTCCATTGGGTAGAATGCACTTTGGAGTTCGGCACAAAGATATTGCGAGGACGTACCAAACTGCACCAGAAACGCGAGGCTAACCCAAAGTAAGCGCTCCACGCTCCATCGCCAGGCTAACACCACCAACACCATTCTACAAACGATCAAGACCCAGGTTTATGGGTGGAAGAGACATGAGCTTCCCAACTCCTCCAAATTCAAGTCCCCACGATCCATCGCCTGCTCCCGCGCCGTCTCCCTCTACACCTTCGGCGCGCCATTATCAGCAGCAACAGCAGCAACAGCAGCAACAGCAGCAGCAGATCCCGCTCAACCAGTACTCGCCGCAGCCTCAGCAGCATCAAAGCTTTGGGTATCACCAGCAGCAGCAGCATATCGCCATGATGAACGGCATGAATGGCACAAATATGGCTGCGGGGATGCCCGTGCCGACGCCCGCAGGCCATCAAGCTGAGCTCAACTACATCTATGGCATGGTCGAGGAGCTTAGCCGCCAACTGGCAGAGAACCGCCGGGTGACAGAGGATATCGTTAGCGGGCTAGGGAGGGTGAGGAACAGGGCAAAATCGCAGGGTGTCAACAACCAGCAGGTTATTGAGGGGGCGGCAGACGATATCAATGGTACGTTCACATTCAATATGCTTCCCTCATCTTGACATGTTTCTGACTTCACCGTTCAGGCCAAGAGCATAATATTGACGCACTCATTTCCCTCCTCACCGAGTCCCTCGAGAAAGCAAAGTTCAGCCGTGACGCGAACGCGAAGCTCCTGTCCCAGTACGCCAATGCCCTGGCCAACCTCCTCCGACAGTTCCACGAGTACAAGACGAAGCACGTCAACGACGTGGCCGCCTGGCACCGCTCGTACCGAAAACAACTCTCTGACGCGCGCGATGAGAACGCCCGCCTGCGCGACCAAATCTGGCAGATGCAGTCCCACGCGGGGCATGCCAACGAGAATCTACGCGAGTTCCGGCGCAAGTACGACGAGGACGAGGCCAGGTGGAACAGGCTCGTGGATGAGAAGTCGGTCCGGCAGGAGCTACGGTTCTGGAAGCGCATGGCAATGCCGGAGCTTGACGATGACGATCCGTACTGGAGCGACGACGACGATATCATCGACTCCGCGGAAAAGGAGCGGCTACGCGAGCTGGACCTTAAGGCGGAGCAGGAGCAGCTTGACAGCCAGGCCGAGGACAGCGACGGCCAAGGCCCGCCGCCGCAACTGTCGTTGCCTGGTATGGGTATGACTATGGGCATGAATATAATGGGAGGCATTCCCATGCAGCGCGAGGAGTCGGCGAGTGGACATAGGGTTTCAGCGCTTCCACCACGGCCATCGAGTGCAGCGTCAAGTACGGGCTCAACGGGGCAGTGATTGTCATTGGGGCCGAGGAAGAAGAGGGACGTGTTTTGATTTAGCGATACCCAAGGATTGTAGATGGATATGCACTATATATGTCATGAATATCACGGGCTGCGCCCTTGACTATTGTGTTAAAGACTTGGTGATAACTAGAAGGGGAACGTCTTACTCCTATTTGACCTCTGACGAGTCATCTAATCGGCCTTTGCCTTTTCTTGAATATGAAGCATTTAGACTATTGTAGCTTAGTTACGAGCTTTGCAATTGCAGGAATCAAATCATCTGCCATCGGTATTTCCAGATCAATCTCAACAACATACGCCCCTATCCCACGCCTTACACCTGAACGCTATACTCGTACGATATCCAGTCCCGGATCGACACCGCCTCACTTCAATCACATAACACCCAAATCCCCCTCAATACCCGCTCTGCTCCCTCCTCTGACCGCCCTGCCCTTCCC
>JADDON010000429.1:0-16370 GCA_017140175.1 Fusarium staphyleae
GGTGGAAAACGAGAGGAAGGGGGTGGTGATGTTGCGGCTCTTGAACGTGAGCTAACAGTTCCGGTTCTGAAAGTCATGGTTCTCCTCCTCCTCAGCCCATCCCATTCGTACTCTGGCTGATCACCCTCACGGATGGGGTCCATGGTCTCCATCATCATCTTCTCCTCGTGTAGTCGCTTCACTTCTTCAGCCTCCATTCTCAGTCGTTTGCTAGAGATCTGTCGCATGATGGCAGCGGTTCCACGAATTGCATCGGCCTTGGGTTCCGACTCTGGTTGTTCCTGCTCGGCAATGGTGTGGATCTGGTCGAGGTCGCCGGCGAAAACAGCAGAATCTGGCACATCCTTTGCTGACTGGGAGAGCTGTAGTAGGACAACCCCGGAGCAGATCGTCAAGAACCCCAACACAACAGTGACGATCGACGAGGCTGTGCCCTTGAAGCCCTGGAACAAGATAGCCGAGGTGATAATGGTGGTGCTGGTAAAGTAGACGTAGTAGGTAGGAGTGACGAGGGCCGCATTAAAGATGTTGAGAGCTTTCTGCGATATGGTAAGCATAGAAGACAAAGTCAAGACTTGGGGTTCCCTACATTTAGGTAGATGATCTCTGTCAATAGTGTTATAATGACGAAGACAAACAGAAACCACAAGAACCACTCCTTGTATTGAGGCTGTCCCCTAGCCCAGGCAACAATAGAAGTACCCAGCCCCTGTGTTGCGACAACACTCAGGCCGCCGATCCAGCTGCAGATAGAAATGTATACCAGCATGTTCTTGTTGCCCCATTTAGGCCCAGCCCACACGGCAGTGATGATGGAACCGACGATGATGATACCAGCATAAGTGAGAAAGCCTGGTGTAATTGCGTATTTTTGCATGCCCTGAATATCGGTGACGGCCGTGGAATGGGGTGCATTCATGACAATGACAATGGAGCCGATAATACAGAGGAAGCAGGCGACCTTGCCCACCATGCTGAGGCGCTCCTTGAGGAATATGGCCGACAAGACGGCGCAGATGACGACGGATAGGGCGCCGAGGGGCGTGACGAGGATGGCATCGGTGAAGGAGTATGCGACAACGTTGCAGATTTCGCCAATGATCATGAGAATCATGCCCGACCACCAATAGGCATTCTTGAGGTATCCGTACCCCTCGCCAGCGACCTCATTGTATTTTTCGTTTGCGCGCAGCAGGCCGAACTTTTTGAGGACAAAGGAGACGCCGATGAAGAGGCCCGACCCTACGGCCAACGAGATGCCGATGATCTTATGGGACGGAGGTCGATCGCCAGTGTCGCCGGTCATGCCGCCGCTTCGTTCAAAGAGATCGGCGGCGTCCATTGCGAGAGGAATGGACTTTCGAGGAGGAGAGTCGAGGAGGAGGTTCGAGTTAGGACCACATGTGCGACAGCGAGGCGAAGGCGGTTGCGGCAGCGACGGACAAGGTATGGATCAGGGGCGGATCATGGGAATCGTGCGTAGGACTGGAGAATCAAAGAGTAGGAGTGATAACCAGAGAAGAAGCCAAACTACAGCAGAATAAAGTAGGACGAGAAGCAGGGGAAGGCAGATAGTTAGAAGCAGGATCTGGATCTAGACAAGAAACCTTGGAAGCGTCGTCGCACGCCAACCCCAGCTTGTGATGAGGGCGCTCCTGAGACGACGCCAGACCTTGAGATCCGCAGGAAGTAGAGGTACTCCGGGCCGCCAAGCCTGCAACCACACAGCCACTTTAGGCGCTGTGCCCCGCTGCAAGCCCAGGCCAGAACAGGCTCATCTACCGTCCCACTGGGCGGAGATCTCGTCTACCTTAATTACATACGGCGCCGTTGACAGGAGGCGCTGAGCGGGGCTGTATCTCCCCATCTGGGGCCGGGGGCGTGGTCTCACCGAGAGCCCGAATCCGTCACCTGCGCAACGAGCAATGTCAACAATACCTTCCCAGACGTCAGCACAGCGCATACTTTAGAGCCTGGGCAAAGGTACATGGAATTCAAGTGATCCTGTATCTATTTACAGATGATTGCCCATCGTCAAGACCTGTAATAGGTCTCGGCCTTGACCTGCCCAACTCGGTAAGCCTTTGACGCCGTTTTGCTTTAACCTGCATGTACAGGTACATGTCCGTTAGCGCCCCCAACGTACCGTACGAACGCCGATGACGACGAATCCGCCTCTGATCATGGATGATCCCGCCATTTAAAGAACATTTGGCGTCTGCTTTGCTTTCTCTATCCTTGGAAGTAAGAGATGATCTTTCTGCCACTGCTGGTACTGCTGTTGGAACCGATAACTCGTGGCAGACATTCTGCTTTTGCATTTGTATATGCTTGGAGGCTGTACAGCGTAGATGGCTGCAACCACGGCCGACGGCAGCAACGATGTCGTTTAGCCTTCCATCTGATGGTGGCTGATTAGACGTGGGGGCCGCTGTCGGGCATGATCTAGACCTCTATCGGGCTGGTTTTCAGCTTTGAAGGAGCCATTGTTCGTAAGAGCTTGAAGTCATAACTACATACAAGGCTCCCAACAATGAGATGATGCCGTCAGCTTTTGCTGTGCCTCTCTTGACTAGCAAATCCGCTGCGCACATATGCAAAGTTGCCAGACCTTTTCGTGCCATTGGCCCGCTGAGGTAGGCATTGCCTGCACACGACTCGGAGCACCTCGCCTCCACACCCATTAATACGCGTGGTGTTTCAGAGAATGTCTCTCTTCTCTAGAGCCTGATTTAGGACTTATCAATGGCCATGCGGGAGAGAAACCACCACAAAGAAACCGAGGCAGAGTAAAACCTGTCGATTGTAGGGCATCTACATCGCGCCTGACGGCAACATGTAAAGCATTAGTTTCGATTTGCTAGATACTGACTACTTTGATGGAACGCTTTCATATGCAACGTGAATATTTCAATCTCATAATGCGTCCGATGATCTTCTCCTTTCCAATGTTCCCACCTCTTACTCTCCTAGTCAACCTCACTCTTTCTTGCCTTTATCCTCAACTGAGACGATTTCACTCAGCCAGTTTCCTACTCTTTGATGTAGCGATAGCTTGGTCTTTTCGTCAACGTCCTTGAGCAAGCTCGCCTTCAGCATCCCAATCGGCTTGTGCTTCGCAGACACACCTACCATGCCCACAAGAGGCCTGTGAGTCTTTGCCTTCTCCTTGAACCTATTTTCCTGCTCCGTCCTCTCTTTCTCCCTCTCCCTTTCTCTCTCCTCTCTTGCCGGCCCATGCGGATCCGGTGGTATCGATCTCCCTGTAACAGCTTTGACCCGTCTCCAGAAAAAAAGATGTCTCAATCTCTCTACACGGGCAGTATAGGCGACAGCCTGAGTATATGGTACAGTACCACCGTAATTCTGGTCAAGATGACTCAAGACGATGTTGAATTCCTCAGCGGTAGCCATTCTGGAGAACCGGATCCCCATATCAATTACAGCTTTCGCAAGGTCTAAAGCATCAGTGTCATCCCAGTCCATACGAAGAAGGAACCTTTGCGCAGCAGGATGGATAATAGAGAAGGGAACTGAATGTAGCGACTCCGAGAGCACAGGATGTAGGTGAGAGTTGCTCTGCTTGAAGTCGTACAATGGCTTCCAGTCCTTTGAAGACGGGACTGCGACCTTTATCGTCTTTCCCGGAGCGGGATGGTGATCTACCAAAGAGGCCTCGGCTTCTGTGGGAGGATCTATTCTTTGTCGCTTTCTGGGTTGAGCTTGAGACTCGCCTTCTGCGGCCGAGCCCGGCATCTCATCGTAAGATAGACTTCTCTTCCTTCTGATGGGCTCTGGCTCTGGCTCGGACTCTTCGACTGGAGAAATTGATTCGCCCTGAAATCGGGAATCCTCCTCATCTTCATCGTAGTATTCATAAGAGGAGTCGTACTTGACACCAATTAGTTCGGGAGTTCCCATCAACGGCCATGGAAAATCTCGCATACATAATCTGAAGACCCACTGTCCTCATTTCGTCGGGCATATAAAAGTGCTGCAAGAGCCGCCATCATGATATTCTCTTCCTCTTCGGCGATGTCTTCCACAATCTCCTCAAATATGTCGTCCCGCACAATATCAAAAAGGGCTTTCTGAGTCAAGCTGGAGGCTTGATGGCTCATCGCCATCTCATTTTTTGGCATGATGTATTGTTGATGTGATGTTGATGATAAAAAAGGTCAGCTTTGGCCTCTCATCATCAGCTCGTGGGTTTGCCGTCATTTTATCCATTATCCGTGGCCCGATAAGCCCGAGGTGCCAAAATGCGAAAGGCGGGGAGAATAGTATTCGTGGCCAATTAGATAACTGTGATAAGGGATCGTAGGCCCGTCTAGACTACTAACGTTAGCATTATTACAGTAGTTAACTAGACTGGAACCTTCCTATGGTTTTCTTCTATCAGTCAAAGCCCATACTTCGTAGTTATACTAACGTTAATTCCTGGATCGTAAAGACTCGTCCTCTCTACGAGATCTTGGCTTCAACTCTGGGAGTTCCCATAATTTAGGCTATGAGCCCCCTGTCGAGCCTTGTGCATCTGGACTCGATCCGGACTTGATGTATCCGTAAGATTTAAGATTTAGAGTAAGATTTTAGTATGTTGAAGGATCCTAGCGGGGCACTCTACAATCTCAATACGACTTGGGAATACAATTATTCCAGCCCTACGATACCCTCGCATACAATAGGAGCCAGCCGGCCACGGTTAGCTTCCCGCCCATGTAGTTTGAAGATGATGGATCCCTTGCAAGATAAATCCCAATAGTCGCTGTCATGGTATAGGGGGGTTCCTTCAAATGGCGTCCGTTTCACGCATATTGTCGAACGCTTTGTTCTTTCATCCTTTATCGGAAACCTTGGTCTTCTTCCTCTTTGTTCTGCGCTGGCATAGTATTGTCGTTATTTGATCCACATCATCAAGTGTCAATGGCCCATTCGAACGCCGAGAGCCTGATCAAAAAGATCCCGAAATGCGTCAACACTTGCTTCAAGTTTGGAGTCGCCGCGACTGGCTGTGGTGATGATGACTTTGACTGCTGGTGCTATGAGAAGAACCACCAGACCGTTGTTGATACTATGGCACAATGCCTGGACAACCAAGAGAGGCGTCTCGAAAAGACTTGTAGCAAGGAAGAAATGTTCCGTACGTGACTGGCGACCCTTTTGTGAAAACGCTAACGTGGGATGTACTAGAGATGGAAAACAGTTACTGGAAAATATGTGAACAATATTGGGAACCGTACGGGACCGCCGTTGAGCCGGCCTCAGCCAAAGCTACGACGGTATCAGCAACCACCTTGACATCTTCACTGAGAACCTCTTCACTACAACCCTCTTCAACCACGTCCGTAGAACCGACAATCACCTCCAGTATCCTCGAAGTACCGCAGAGCACCAACGAGTCAGACACTCCACAAGAAAGCAGTCCTACATCTTCCGAAAGCAACGGACTGTCTTCTGGAGCGCAGGCGGGAATGGGTACTGGCATCACATTCGGAGTTGTTCTCGTCGCCATCGCTGTCCTTCTGTGGTTGCGAGAACGGAAGCGGCGACGTAAACTCGAGCAGCAACTAAAGAAGGCACAAGAAACAAATTCGTCTACACAAGACATCATCCTTGTTAAAAAAGGAGGAGTTTACGAGATGGAAGGCGATCGACCACACTGTGGAGAGCTGCGTGGAGACCCAAGGACGCCAGAGCTAAAAGCAGGCTCTGTCATGAACTCGGGAACCGTGAATAGGGTGCCGCAAGTCACTTCGGTAGAGGTCAAAGTTGGGATTGGCTCGCCAAAAGAAAACTCGGAGATGCCGCCTCCGTCCACGAGTAGATCTGCAAGCGTATCAAGCAAGGAGTCAACTTGCATATCATCGAGTCCGGAGGAGTCCAAATCTACCACCAATTGTCGAAAGGGGCCTTACAATTGCGACGATTTCTAGGATCCACATACGAATTAAATGTTTGGGTAAACAAGGGGGAACTAAGTTGTATATAAGAATGCCCTTCAATATTTCTGGTCGTTTGGGAGCTGCCAACATAGGTAGGTAAACCGATTTAGCTCAAACGAGTCGCCATAAACCTCCACGATATAGAGCTCACACAGAAGCAATGAACTTCGTTTGCCGACTTGCTGTCATTGTATTAATGACAACGAAAGTGCAAAAAGGTCAATAGTATGCTCCAAACGATCGGGTTTCGCCCCGAGTATAAAAGTCTTGGTTTTTATAGAAACTCGAACTCAACATCATCGTCAACTCAGCAAGACAGCAAGATGGACAACGTTGAAGAAAGCATCAAGAAGCTTGCAAGCAGCCTCCGGGTCGTGGATCCGAACTTGGCTGTAGCCCTCGAGGTGAGAAGTCTTTACCAACATCTCATCGCTTTAGTTATATGACTAATAAGCTTGGTAGCGATACATCTCGGAGACCGATCACCTCAAGGACACTGTCCAGGCTGTCATCGAGGACATTGGCTACTGCATGACAGAACTCGACCTGCGTGGCAGCCATTCCGAGGGACTTCGACGTTGCATGGATGACCTGAACCGGACTATTGTAAGTCTTACTCAGCATTGAACTTGCATCTAACAGGACTAACGAGGAACAAGGATGAGCACACCAGGGTCACCAACGGCAAGCACGAGCGTCTGTTCAGACCCAGATTTACCTGCAAGATCAAGAGTCTCAAACGCATCGAGCCGAAGAGAGACCAGGGGGGTGATAACTATGCAGTGATGGAGTTGGTTGTTCACTTTCCTTCGGTCGAGTATAACGAGTCGCCTCACTCTTTGATCCCAGGAAAGAATGATATCTACATCATGCTGAAGGAACTTTAAAGATAAAGAAGCTGGTTGGTTCATACTTCGCTGTCGGGTCAGGACTAAAGTTAGTGGCAATAGCAGGGTCTGGTGAAAGCAGAAGAAAACGTCCACAGGGCTGATGTCTTATTCATGGCCATAAGCCGAACTGTTTAGTTATCTCTGAAATGAATTCATTCACTACGTATTAGTCTAGAGAATGCCAGTCTGTCTTGCTATTAAGCTCTCGCTCAGATATATGTTCCTCTTGGTGGTGTTGCCGCTCAGGCTTGGAGCGTTTATGGCCATGCAGACGAAACTATTCATGGTAGCCGACTCAGCCATAAGTGTGTCGAATCATGTACTGTTAGAATTCTAACCCCACCGTAGGTCTCATATAGTTATGAGTGTCGGAAAGACAACTTAACTCGAGTGACAAGGCTGTGTTGATTGGGTCGAGTGTACCAGACCTTGCCGTGCCTATCTTGTCTTATAGCAGGGAACCATTTATCGCGAACATGACGGATAGCAAGGTCGACCTTCGGCTAGAAAACCAACATTGGGTGAAAGCTCTGGTATCAGTTGAATAATCAAATGTTCTTCAGAGTGTGGATATCGACCTCTTAAGTCTTTGAGATTAAAGTGAATACAAATACACATTGAAGTGCATTATATCTCGAGGTAGCATACATACAGTACATATACACAGTGCGAAACTGTACTCTAACTATTTTGTACCCGCCGTTCACAGCCGGCTTTTGAAGCTTCACCCGAAACAAACTCTCACACGTCTCTGTGAATCCATTGGGAGCTGGCCCGGCCCAGCATCACCTCCCAACTATGTCCGCCGCTCTTCTCCGATCCCGAGTCGCCGTATCCGGTGCCCGAGCTGCTCCGTCGGTACGCCCAGTCCTTCCCCGGTCGCCTGTGGTCCAGCGCCGCAATGCCTCGTCCTCGGCCGGTGACGGAGCCGGCCAGTTCAAGGCCGTACTCTACGGCAGCGCTGCTGCCGCTGCTCTATACGTCTCGTATCTATATGCAACTGATACCCGAGCCTTCTTCCACCGATGGATCGTTCCCCCACTGCTGCGTTGGACGTATCCCGATGCCGAGGAAGCCCACCATGCTGGTACTTCGTCATTGAAGCTTCTATACGAATTGGACCTCAACCCTCGTGAGCGCGACACGACCCTCGACTCTCCCGAGCTTTCCGTCTCTGTCTTTGGAACCAACCTGCAGAACCCGATTGGCATCTCTGCCGGCCTCGACAAGGACGCCGAGATCCCAGATGCGCTGTTTGACTTGGGTGCCGGCATCGTCGAAGTTGGCGGCTGTACACCTTTCCCCCAGGCTGGTAACCCCAGGCCCCGCGTTTTCCGTGTTCCCAAGCTCGATGGTATGGTCAATCGATACGGTCTCAACTCTCGTGGAGCGGATGATATGGCTATCCGACTGCGAGACCGACTCCGACGATATGCTCGCTCCGTCGGCCTGACCGAGAGCGATATTATCAACGGCAACGGCAACGTTCCTCCTGGAAGCTTGCGAAAGGGCCGACTTTTGGCTGTTCAGATTGCCAAGAACAAGGAGACTGACGAACGGGATGAGAAAGCTGTGGCCGAAGACTACGTGTACTGTGTGCGAAGGCTCGCGCGGTACGCTGATGTCCTGGTCGTTAACGTCAGCAGCCCCAACACTCCCGGTCTGCGCGACCTCCAGGCTACTGAGCCTCTCACCCGACTTTTGAGTGCTGTGGTCGACGAGGCTGCCAAGACGGACCGAAAGCAGCGACCCAAGGTTATGGTCAAGGTCTCGCCTGACGAGGATGAGGATACCCAGTTGGAGGGTATTGTCCAGGCTGTTCACCGGAGTGGTGTCGACGGAGTCATCGTGGGCAACACCACTAAGCGAAGAGATGGAGTCATTCCCGAGGGCATCAAGCTCACTGTCCAGGAGCAGAAGAACCTCATGGAGACTGGCGGCTACTCGGGTCCTGCCATGTACAGCCGAACCCTTGACCTAGTGGGACGATATCGCAAGATGATGGACTCTCAATCCTTTAAGACCGACTCCGGCGTCGCTGGCCCTGCGCAAAAGGTCATTTTCGCTACGGGGGGGATCACCAACGGCGAGCAGGCACAGAAGATCCTCAACGCTGGTGCGAGTGTGGCGATGGTTTATACGGGGTTGACATATGGCGGAGCAGGCACTGTAACAAGAATCAAGCGGGAGCTAAAAGACCGGGTGTAGAGATTAGATCAGTTATCGCAACATTCACATTTTTTTTTGTTCATCACTGGGCATTGGACATGTACGGTTTTTATGACAGAATGTGTGTATCAATTTCCGGACCTAGAGACCTAAAAACACTCAGTAAGAAAGGATATCGATGGGACAACTTACCTTGTTCCAGCCACTGGGCTGTAGTCATGACACCAAATTCAACACCTGTTAACACGAACCTAGAGCCTGCTAGTTAGTATTCTTCAAAGCCATTCCAGATGCCAAAAGACATTTTACCGAATCCGACGTTACCGTACACTTGTACATAACGCTTCAGCTTTACTCCTTGAGAGCATCACGAACCCTTGGGACGGGAGACTCGATGCTTGCTTGGATGTTAGTGACCCTTTCACCAGTGCTTGTAGCCTCCATGACAGCATCCTGGTCATGCGCCTCGGACGGGTGCTCAATGGCCAGATCGGCTGAGTCGACAACGCGGTTGTTGCGATCGGCGACTTCGCCGAGACTGCCCTGGGTGGTCTTCATATCCTTACCGACGACAGTGAAGGAACCCTCGATTACCCTGTGAGAACCGCGCTCCATGTTAGAAGCCTGCTTCTGCTGGGTGCACTTCTGAGGCAGCGCCTGGTTCTCCTCGCTGACCTGTTGGTTACGGACTTCGACCTGCGAAATGTTAGCTGAAGGTTCCTGGGACGACAATCCTGGGGCGATGTGCGTGGTCGACGAAGAGGTCGTGGCGCACTGGTACTCGATGCGCTCGTTCTCGTATGGGGGATCGGGAAGGGAGGAGGTCCAGAGGTAGTACCCATCGGGTCTGTCGTCGAGCTGGATCTCTCCGCGGAGGGGAACCTCCTCGTATTCTTCTTCGTCGTAGTCCAGGCAAGATTCGTCCAGGGGTTGATACTCCCATTCGGGATCTTCTTCTCCACGACCGGCGACTGCACGGCGCAACTTGTTGAGGAAACCTAAAGGTGCCATTGTTGTTGAAAAGGGGGAAGTAGAGAGTCGGAGAGGTAGATGTGATGATGTAGTAGTGTTGCTGTGTTTTGTGTCTTGAGATACAAGAAAGCCAGTTGGTGTGATGAACTGCTTGAAAATTAGAGAAAAGGTTTGCTCTTTTAAAGAGCGTCTAGAGGAACGAGGGTAGAGAGACTTCTACAGAACATGTTTTGACACAATGAGCGACTGGAGAGTTTAGTGGACAACGGTATTGTACCACTCATGCTCTGATAGGCCTTTGTCAAAGATATTTATCATGGCACTCTGTTCACTGACCAGCCTTAAGTCTAGTTGAACAAAGGAACTGCTTTTGCTCGGAGACGAGAAAGTGTCGTCGGCGAAACCAGAGAAGATATTACTTGTTGAGGATGATAATACATCGACGGCATCTTCGCTCAACTTAGCATAGCAAACAGGTCCAAGTTTCCCAGTAATAGACCAGTATCACCTTGCCACAATATTCTCCAAAGTTCCTCGAAATGTCCATACTCTGTTCGCCAAACGTTGTATTCCTAACCGCTCAGTCTTGGCTCACCGACTCTCAATTCCAAATCTGAGATTCCCGCTGACATATTCTCCCAAACTTGGGTCTGACCCTCAAGATCGCCATTCTTCTCAGATATCTAAAACGAATTGCTGTCCGAGTTGGACTCCTGCTGAGCCGCCACCTGTCGCATGGCTTTATATTCGTTGAAGCTCCCGATGGCCCAGCCGATCTCCATACTGCACTGCTTGATGAGAAGTTCCAGGCGAGCATGCAATTCCTGTTTGTCTTTGGGCAGATTTTCCATTATTTCGTAGAGTCTAGAGAGGCGAATCAAGAGCTCTTGGATGCGCTCGTCAAGTGTTTGAAGGAAGCTGTCGAGCAGTGGGACGTGGACATTAGCGAGGGGAAAGTGAGTTGCCATCTTAGTGCGAGTTGTTAATAGCAATAAGATAGAGCCTGTCCTGATGTGAAATGGATAATGGTCTTTACTTTCGGCTTGTCAATGAGCTCCGTCAGAATGTGTAGTGCACAGAAGGTAGGGAATATTAGAGCTATTCCTCCTCCCTCTTATAGTCGCCTACCACAGAATTACCTGAGCATGAAATAAGAGACAGCTCTTACTAGGGCTTTGTGTCTAGCATGTTTGCATCTATCGTGATTCTTTGACCATATTTCCTCTCCAGCTCGGGATACTGCATACCCAACGCCTCTCAGTACCTACAGTCGCCTGACAGAAACTAGAATAGTCCACTTACAGCTGCAGTTGTTCGTTAAGACGAGTTGGTGTAATCTATCTACCTAGGTAGTGAATATCTACGGAGTATTTACGTTTGGATAGCTCCAGATCTGCCTTGAAGTGCTTGAAAAACGCAAAGAACTTAATAGTGAGAATAGAAAGTTCAAGACAGAGTCAAAGGTGCTGCATTTGACAAACCCAGAGGAAGATAAATTTCTATGTACAGAAACATAGTCTTTCGAGGCTCAAGTACGACTTTGTTTTCTTATTTTCCTGGGATAACCTGACCGGGGTAAAGTAAGAGACCGTTTCCCTCACCGCATTACTACAAACACACAAAAGGGAATTAGGCTTCTAGAATAGGCTAGGATAGTGAGTAACTATTCCAATTTGACTATCTTTGAAGCCCAAAAAGAACCCAATATATGCTGGTAACGACGGGAGTTAAGCCATTCACGTGCCGCTCGCTAGCACGGCATAATATCGCCTTCTTCCCGCCCAAGACGTCTCAGTCTCAATCTCAACCACAACAAACTCACAAAAATCTGAACGAACAAACACTATCTTACAATCATGGGACGCGACTGTTGTGGTCCCCCGGCTCCAGCCCCCGAGCCGGTGGACGCACTAATCACGTCTGACAACAGCGCCACTGACAGCTGCAAGGATTTCTGCTGCGACAGCGGCGACAGCGAGAGTCTTCACGCCAAGGAGGAGGCGGATGACTGCTGCGCTTCCGGAAACTGTGCGAATGAAAAGGCCAAGAATGAGGATGAAGATGCTCCTGATTGCTGCCGCGACAAAGCAGGGCCTTGTTGTGATGAATCTTGCATTGACCGCCTGGCGATGCAGGAATGCGAGATGAGTGGTCTGAACAGTGAGTACCCTTTCTTACAAACAAACATGTACATCATCACTGATCACCATGTCCCTAGCCGCTATCGAAGGTGCCTTCTCCAGTAGCTCCGGCTGCGCGGGATCAGTGGACGGCAAGGCGTGTGACCAGCACAGCATGTCTGCGCTTGACCGTTACGGTGCAACTCTCCAGGCTCTCGGGTGTATCTGCCGCGCCCTCATCGCGCTTGGCCAGGATTCCTGCTGCGAGGCTCGAGCGCCTCCCTCGGTTGAGAAGAAGTTGTCTACTCGATCTCTTCTACGCACCTCGCTGGACTCCTGCTGCAGTACCGGCTCCGTCACCAAGGATCAGGCTACCCGGAATCGGCTTCGTCTACGAAAGGGCTGTGGTGAGATCGCCATGTTCATCAAGAAATCTTCCACGGGTGGCTGCGCTGGCTCAAATGATAAAACTGCCAACGGGCCTGCTGTCAGTACCGGATGTTCAAAGCCATGCTGCTTAAGCAAACAACTTACCAAAGTATCTGTCTCAAAGAGTAGTGATTGCTCTGGGTCCAACTACGAAAATGAGAAGATCGACAAGGAAATACCTGACAAGTGCCTTGGCTCCTGCTGCTCGCAGAATAAGCCTTTCAGAGAGCCACCCGTGAAAGGCGATTCTGCATCATCCTGCTGCTCCGGTGATAAATCCGACAAGCAGTCTCCCGCTGATGACGATTGTTCTGACCCATGCTGCTCGGGAACTCAGCCTGCAAATGAGCTCCAGGCTCAGAGGGACATCCCTAGATCATCCTGCAATGACAAAAGTCGTAACGGGGAGACTATTCAGAGTATCTGTGCCGACTCGCGCTGTTCCAAGGCTACTATTGCCCCGAAGCCTTTATCTGGCGGATGCGCTGGGCCTTGTTGCGGAAAGCCTCAGCCCTCTATTTCGAAAAGAGTCCCTGCATCCGTTTGCCCCGGCTCTTGCTGTAAACCAGCGGAACAGACGAACAAACCACCTTCTGACGCTAGTTGCGTCGACGCTTGTTGCGCACCTTGTGCGCCCGATGCTGTGCTGGAAATTGAAAAGGCCCCAATGCAGGTTATCTCTGATATCGAGAATCAGGGAACTGGCAAAGAGCATGTTGTTCTCTGCATCTCTGGCATGACTTGCACTGGCTGCGAGACCAAGTTGAATCGAACACTCGCTACAGTCCCCGCCGTCAAGGATCTCAAGACGAGCCTTGTTCTCTCGCGCGCCGAGTTCAACCTCGATCTTCGCCTAAGCTCGGTCGAAGAAGTCATCAAGCACCTGGAGCGAACAACCGAGTTCAAATGTGAAAGAGTCCAGAACAGGGGATCCATGTTGGATTTAATTGTGCCTCATGACACCTCTAAGTTCATGAGCGCCACCTGGCCGGAAGGTGTCATCGACATGACACTCATCGACAAGCAAACCGTGCGAGTCATATTTGATCCCAAGATCGTGGGAGCTCGAGATCTTTATAAGAAGCTTTGGGAACCTCCCCTCGAGCTTGCGGCTCCTCGCGACGATCCTTCGTTAGAAGCTGGTAGCAAGCACGTTCGCCATGTTGGATATATGACACTCTTGTCTGCCGTTCTCACAATCCCGGTTCTTGTCATGGCATGGGCTCCGATTCCTGAAAGGGAGGTGGCCTATGCCTCGGCTTCACTCGCCTTGGCCACTATTGTGCAAGTCATCATCGCAGGTCCTTTCTATCCCAAGGCACTGAAGGCCCTCATCTTTTCTCGAGTTATTGAGATGGACCTGCTGATCGTCTTGAGTACCAGTGCGGCCTACATATTTTCCGTGGTTTCTTTTGGTTATCTCATCGCGGGAAAGCCCTTGTCAACTGGACAGTTCTTCGAGACGAGCACACTTCTGGTCACATTGATCATGGTTGGTCGGTGGGTTGCAGCTCTTGCTCGCCAGAGAGCTGTGGAGTCTATCTCCATTCGCTCATTGCAAGCACCCACAGCCATTCTTATTGACCCAGAAGATGAGATGGAGCGGGAGATCGACGCCCGGCTTCTTCAGTACGGTGACACGTTCAAGCTACTTCCAGATACTAGGGTTCCGACAGACGGCACAGTCATTTGGGGCTCTTCGGAAGTTGATGAGTCCATGCTCACGGGTGAATCTAAGCCAGTGGAGAAGTACCCCAAGTCAGTGGTGATTGCCGGGTCTATCAATGGCCCTGGAGTTATGATTGTCCGCCTTAACCGGCTGCCCAGCGACAACACCATAAACGCAATTGCTGCTATGGTTGATGAGGCTAAACTTTCGAAGCCCAAGTTGCAGGATCTGGCAGACCGAATTGCCTCTTACTTTGTCCCAATCGTGGTGGCCTTGGCGATTATTACGTTCGTGATCTGGGTAGGAGTCGGCATGGGTGTCCGTGGCTACAATGGCTCCGAGGCTACGATTCAGGCCATCACCTACGCCATCACTGTCCTGATCGTATCCTGTCCTTGTGCAATTGGCCTAGCAGTCCCGATGGTTGTTGTGGTCACCAGTGGCGTTGCAGCGGATAGAGGCGTCATCTTCAAGTCGGCCGAGGCTATCGAAATCGCACACAAGACCTCGCATGTTGTGTTTGATAAGACCGGGACCTTGACCCAGGGTAAGCTTTCCGTCAGTACCAAAAAGTGCATCGATGAAGATTCACTTCCGCTTCTGCTGGGCCTTACCGAAAACAGTCGGCACCCGGTTTCGATTGCTGTAGCCACTCACCTCAGAGACATGGGTGTCAAGACAGCGATGGTTCCCGAGCCAAAGAGTTTGACAGGCAAAGGAGTTGAGACTATAAAAGACGGTAGAAGGCTACAGGCCGGAAACTCACACTGGCTTGGTATCTCAACCCATGACTTTGTTCAGCCCATGCTCGCACAAGGTCATACCGTCTTTTGCTTCATGATTGACGGTCAGTTGAAAGCAGTCTACGGTCTTCAAGATGAGATCAGGGCCGATGCTGCTTCTACGGTTGAGGCCTTACAGAAGCGCGGTATCTCGGTCCATGTGGTTTCTGGCGACGACAATGGTGCTGTCCACAATGTGGCATCCAAGTTGGGTATTCTTTATGACAACGTTCGTTCCCGAAGCTCCCCTGCCGACAAGAAAGATTATATCCAGACGCTCCTTGATAACGTTGCGGACCGCAAGAAGCCGGTCGTCGTCTTTTGCGGCGATGGCACCAACGATGCTGTCGCTCTCGCTCAGGCCACAATCGGCGTCCATATGAACGGGGGAACTGATGTCGCACAGTCCGCCGCCGATGTAGTTCTCATGCGACCTGCCGTATCTGGCATTCTCACAATGATTAATGCTAGTCGGAAGTCTGTCAACCGCATCAAGTTCAACTTTGGGTGGAGCTTCGTGTACAATATCTTTGCGGTGCTTCTCGCTGCGGGAGCGTTTGTCAACGCGAGAATTCCGCCCGAGTTTGCGGGGCTGGGTGAGTTGGTGAGTGTGTTGCCCGTCATTGCTGCGGCGGTGCTTTTGCGCTGGTCCAAGATCTAAGATATGGTTGGACCATGGGTGGCGATGGCTCGAATTCTACCAACTCTCCTTCGCATCCGACCTGAACTGTCATTGCTGGATCGGGCATCAACATCTTGAGATCATATTCGACTTTCTTTCAACTTGGCAGAATACTGCGCACCTGTCGCTACCGCTTGCTCCATGGCTTTCCACAACTACAAGAGAGGGCACTTACATGTGCCTTGACTACATCATTACCTTTCTACAAAGCTCTTCACTGCAGAGTACCTTATTGGCTGCCAGCACTCTGGGACTAGTGTAGTTACAGAAACAACTGTGAGGGGGATCGCGGTTGTTAACATATGTTTCTTCCTTGTCGACGGGACGTGCTAAAAGGCATTTATAACTATATCACCAGTCTGGACATCCTTTAGGCTCGTGTGATCAAACCAAAGGATTAAATATACATTCGCCTATATGTGAAACCTTTTTTGGTACAACAACAATTCCCCTAATGTGTGAGATGCTCCGTTTTCTCGCCTCCAATGAAGGCGCACCTGTAACATCGTTTCAGAATTGGTGCTATTTTATTGAGTGCTCATTGAGAGCAAGTGTACTCCGCTGTTATTGAACATTCATACTTCTAACCTTGTGCTCGTAAGTGGGATCAGTCACTAATTATCTAGTTATTCATTCAAGAGTAACTTTATAGCACCCATAGGGGATCAAAATAGCCCAATAGAATCATCAATAGAAGAAAATAATAGAGGCT
>JADDON010000430.1:0-36682 GCA_017140175.1 Fusarium staphyleae
GGGTGGGCGGGGGAAGCATGATGATGTTGCCGTGAAAAGGCCGAGGTGATTGTATAGCTTGTGTTGAAGGTGGACGAGTTGTGGATTCTAATGGTGCAAGTGCAATTGACATGGCGAGGCTGTCTGATTATATTGTTGATGCTTGATGCTCGATGCTCGAGGTTGTCGTGACGTCGTTGTACTGTGCAGTCCATGTGAAGCGAGCCATACTTAGACGCTTGAGTCTAAACCAAAGAGAGTAGCATAATGATGCTAGAACCCGGCGGGACTACTTTATCAAGTTTAGCCCGATCAGCCAAGAGCCTCCATCTTGCCCCGGACAGCTCGGAACAAGAGGTCGCTCTCCGTCCCTTTTCCGATCGGGGGCCGAAAGTCTATGAAAAAAAGCGACAGGCCAGGCAAGGCAGGGCAATGAATGGGCCATGGGAACCTTGGGCAACGGGAAACGGGCCATGCGCGATTTGGAGCTCTTTCTCCTTCTCTTTCTTCCCTTTTTTGAAACCTTCACTTTTTCTTCCCTTTCTTGATTAATTCTCTACTACCTTGAAAAGTCCCTCTTCTCCCCCTCATCCCTCTACTCGTGTGTGCGCGTGCGCAAAAGGCATAGGCCGCTCCCCGCTACAGAAAGCTCTCCCCTCTACTCCGTGCCCTCAGCCAAAACAATCGTCATCATGTTGTCGCGAGGCTCTGCTCGATCAGCCCAGGTACGTTTTTTTTGGTATTTTCTGCGTTTGTGTGTCTGTCAGCCTTGCATCTCGTGGGATGCTCTTGTGTGATATGAATTGCTACGAAGGACTGTCAGGGTTGCGATGGAGCAATGAGGTGACGGCATTGTGCTATACAACATGTCATGATCGTCGAGTGACTCCAGCAAGAGGAGGGGATACGGGCTTGTGGGAGGAACACAACCTGGATAAGGGACCGGCGGATAATTGCGTGGACCGAACACGAATCAATTGAGCTATTGACTAACTTGTCGTCTTCAGCTGCTGCGCAGCGTGGCCCAGCAACAACCCCAGCTCGCCCGATCCTTCGCCACCGTCCAGTCCGATATCTTCAAGCCCTCCAAGTTTGGCGGCAAGTACACAGTGACGCTTATTCCTGGCGACGGTATCGGAACCGAAGTTGCCGAGTCGGTCAAGACGGTCTTCAAGGCCGACAACGTGCCCGTCGAGTGGGAGCAGATTGAGGTCTCTGGTCTTGAGGGCGCCGGCCGCACCGAGGATGCCTTCCGTCAGTCGGTCACGTCGCTCAAGCGCAACAAGCTCGGCCTCAAGGGCATCCTGCACACGCCCATTAGCCGATCGGGACACCAGAGCTTCAACGTGGCGATGCGTCAGGAGCTCGACATCTACGCCAGCATCAGCCTCATCAAGAACATCCCCGGCTACGAGACTCGCCACAAGGACGTCGACCTGTGCATCATCCGAGAGAACACCGAGGGTGAGTACTCTGGCCTCGAGCACCAGAGCGTCGACGGTGTCGTCGAGTCCCTCAAGATCATCACCCGCGCAAAGTCGGAGCGCATCGCAAAGTTTGCCTTTTCCTTTGCCCTCGCCAACGGCCGCTCGAAGGTCACTTGTATCCACAAGGCCAACATCATGAAGCTCGCCGATGGCCTGTTCCGCACCACCTTCCACAACGTCGCCAAGGACTACCCTACCCTCGAGGTCAACGACATGATTGTCGACAACGCTTCCATGCAGGCCGTCTCTCGTCCCCAGCAGTTTGACGTCATGGTCATGCCTAACCTCTACGGTGGCATTCTGTCCAACATTGGCGCCGCTCTTGTCGGCGGCCCCGGTATCGTCCCCGGCTGCAGCATGGGCCGCGAGGTGGCTGTCTTTGAGCCCGGCTGCCGTCACGTCGGTCTTGACATCAAGGGCAAGGACCAGGCCAACCCCACTGCCATGCTCCTGTCCGGCAGCATGCTTCTCCGACATCTTGGCCTCGACGACCATGCCAACCGCATCTCCAAGGCCACCTATGGCGTTATCGCTGACGGGTAAGTTTTGATGACGATAAGCCTTTTGACGAGCAGAAGCTAACTTTCCTACAGCAAGGTCCGCACCCGCGACATGGGCGGCTCATCCACCACCCACGAGTTCACCAAGGCTATCCTCGACAAGCTCGAGACTCTGTAAATAAAGCATCTTTTGTGATATCCCCCCCAAAGCAAACCATGCATGTTTTTGTTTTTATATTTCTCGTATTACCTCGACAACCCACCCGTTCGGCGCGGGGAGGAGAAACTATACGCACCCTGAAAAACACACCACCACCGTGCCTCGATCCAATATTAGACCTAGGACGACCCGAGGGGAAAGGGCTCTGGCGGATTTAGGCGTTCCAAGAGAGGTGTAGGCGGGGAGAGAAGGACAGAATAAGAGGGCACGTGTTGAATAGGAGAAGCAGATGAGACTGTACGTGTAGCATGACCTTGTTGAGCAGCCTGAATGCATAAATAAGTCAACATTTTGTGTCTATCAATGCTGTGAAAGGCTAAATGGTGCGACATGAGAGCTTTCCCGGTTCTATGATAATGATTGGTCACGGCGAGATCAGTACTGCACGCGTGACAAGAGGGTTGCTCGACAATGATGAGCTGGGAAATATGTACGGAGTACATCGCGGATATAGAGCTGTGTACCTCGGCTGATGCTGTACCGAAGACCCTGGCTGCATGGGGGCTAAGAAGCGAGCAATTGGCTTACCTAGATTTTATGACTGAAGGGATCAATTATATAGTTAGGGATTACGGAGTATAGTGAGGTCTAATATAGAGGACAGTTACTTACATCTATTCTTACCCAGGGTTGTTGTATAAGTACTTAATACTAACTAGTTAACTAGTTAGTTGCTAAAGACGTATTTTGTCTGGTATTATGGTATGCTCCCTCGCATGAGTGTCCTTTAGAATACATGGACACAGATTTATTAGAGGTAATTCTGAAGCTCGTCTTGTTACAATGCACAGGATAGGGCTCTAGCTAATAAATCTTTTCATTTGACTGCAATCCCAAGTCACTTTTACCAGATAACTTGAGTGGAACCTCAACTTCGGTCTCTTTCTCAGATATGTGTTGATCTTTGTCTCGGGTCCTGATAGAAGGAGCGAGATATCGGCCTCCCAAGTCACACGGGTAAAGGTATGCTCGTTGCTATGCTCCTCTCTTGCTTCCAGCTCTCCAAGCCTCAACCCCTTCATGTCCAATATCAAGGCACCCGTCTCAGGATCGCGGGCAGAGGTTGACGGACTCGGCCGCCGACGCCGAGAACACGACGGCGGCATCTCGGCGCCGCGCCGCGGACCGGTATAGTACAGCATAAGGGCCGTGAATCAAATCATAGACCCGAGAGAACCGGAAGCTGATCGAATTCTAACGTTACTTCACACAAGCTGGGTTTGCCGAATGTCGATCAGGTGCTTTACACGGAGCATCGGAGCCGCAATCGCGACTTGACTGGAGACGTTGATGCTCTTCAACTTATGGTACATCTTGACCCTCCTCTCATGTCATGTTTGATGAGAAACTCAACTTGTTCACCTAGAAACACCAGTTAATCACACATGACACACGATGCTTGACAGACCCCCCATCCGGATCGGAAATGTCTCTGGCGCAACGGGCGACCACCCGCACGCCATGGCGCGCATGATCCGCTCCGGCAATGTCAATGTCATCACGGGCGACTGGCTCTCCGAGATGAACATTGCGTGGAACGCCATCACCAAGCAAGAGGTCGATCCGGATCTGGGCTACGAGAACGGCTTCTTTGAGCAGCTCGAGGAGTGCATCGACGACATCATGGCGCGGGACATCCGCGTCGTGACCAACGCGGGCGCCCTCAACACCGAGGCGCTGTATCGCAAGGTCAGGGCCTTGTGTGAGAGGAAGGGCTACGGCGACTGCGTTGTTGCGGCGGTGCTGGGCGATGATGTGTCGGATGTGGTCATGGATGAGGAGAAGAGGAGAGGAATGCCCATCACGCATCTGGACCACCCCGAGCAGACTCTCGATACCTGGGGTTTCAAGCCCTGTTGTGCCACTGCGTATATCGGCTGCTGGGGCATCGTTCAGGCTCTCCGGTCCAATGCGCGCATCGTCATCTGCGGCCGATGCACTGATGCGTCTCCCGTCATGGGCGCCGCTGCGTGGTATCACGGCTGGCGAGAAGACCAGTATGAAGAGCTGGCAGGTTCACTCTTGGCGGCTCATCTGATCGAGTGTGGACCATACGTTGTCGGAGCTAACTTCTCCGGGTTCAAGGATTTCCTCCCCGAGCTCGTTGATGTCGCGTTTCCCATCGCCGAGATCGACCCCCGAGGCCGTTGCACCATCGGGAGGACGGCAGAAGGGGGCGGTCGCGTGACAAAGGAGACAGTCACTGCACAGCTACTGTACGAGCTTCAAGGCCACCTGTACCTGAACCCAGATGTCGTGGCCGACCTGTCAGGGGTCAAGGTCGAGCAGGAGACGGCGAACCGAGTCTCTGTCTACGGGGTCAGAGGCGCGCCTCCGCCCGCCACGACAAAGGTCATGATCGCAGCCAAAGGCGGGTTCCAGGCCGAGGCGACCTTCTACATCAACGGGCTCGACGTGGCGGAGAAGGCGGCCATGATGAAGGCGCAGCTGGCGCACATCTTCAAGGACAGCAACTTCAGCCGTCTCAGCATCGAGCTCTACGGCACGCCCGCCGAGAACCCGACGTCGCAGCAGGCGGGCACGGTATCGCTGCGGGTGTTTGCGCAGGCGAGGCGGAGGGAGGACATCGAGGCGGCCAAGTTCAAGGTGCCCATCTACGCGCTCCGCATGCAGAGCTACCCGGGCTACCACATGAACCTGGACTTCCGGACCATGGCGCCCAAGCCGTTCATGGAGATGTTCCCGGCGCTGATGCCCGTGTCGGCCGTGGACCACCGCGTCGAGATGAGCACGGGCGCCGTGCTGCGCGTCGGGCCGCCGAGCAGGACGGCGACGTATCCCATCGTGCGGCCGTCGGCCGACACTCACGGCCCCGTGGATATGCTCGCCTTCGGACCTACCGAGTATGCGGCGCTGGGGAGCGTGGCACACGGACGGTCGGGCGACAAGGGGGACAACTCCAACGTGGGGTTCTTTGTGCGGCACGACGACGAGTACCCCTGGCTGAGGAACCTGTTGACCGTGTCCAAGGTGAAGCAGCTCCTTGGGGATGACTGGTTCAAGGGGAACCCGGACCGGAGGGTCGAGAGGGTTGAGTTCCCGGGGATCAACGCTGTGCACTTGTGAGTACTTTCTCGGCGATGCTGTCGTGTGAACTACTAAGCTGATGTTTGTGTGCAGCCGGATCCTGGATAACTTGAATGGAGGGATTGCGTCGTCGGATCGGATCGATGGGCTTGGCAAGGGGATTGCTGAGTATCTGAGGAGTAGGTATGTTGATGTTCCAAAGGTGTTTTTAGAGAGGGGACGGATATGAGCGGTGCGAGGCTTGGGGGTAGGGGAGATATTATGTAGTCTAAACCATGGGGATGTCTTCTCAGGTACTATCGCTTTGATGCCTGACACAATCAGCTTATAGTCTATCTAGTCCTTGCGGCTGGTCTGTCGTGGAAACATGAATTGTCATATACCAACGCCTAGTAGTATCTATGTGTTCCATCATCAAGACCAAAGAACCACTCCTGAGACAGCTGCGATATCGCATCATTATGGAACTCATCAAGCCCCAGACTCTGCAGGTCCCCGAAGCAATCACGAAACGTGCTATCCACCGTCATGTTCGCCCCGTTAGCAGGGTACAAGTTCGCAGAGAAGGGCACCGCATCTACCGGCGCCATATCGATGCTGTTATCCGTCGGCATGGCCGTCGACGTGGTGGATGAAGTCTGCGCCTCGACCATGTCTGCCACGACGGCATCGCTCAGCCGGTCAAAGAGGTCGGAGCAGTTCCTCGCGAGATCCCACCTCTCCGACACGGCCACCAGGACCTTGGAGCACGCGCGCGTATCGTTGACGACCTGGCTGATACGCGGTGTGGCATGCAGTCTCGACCCCGTGGCGTTCACCTGGAGAGCCTGGAGATGGTGTCTGAGCGCAAAGATGTAGGACAGCCCTGCGAGGAAGACGGAGTGCATGGTTATCCAGGAGTAGTTGAGCTTGCGCGAGCGATGCATGCTCGCGTACAGGCTGATGGCCTCCCTCGCAGAGTCGAAGATGTGCTGCAGCGCCACGCTATTCGTCGCGGCGTCGCAGAGACAGGGCGAAGGACGGAAGAGCATCAGCATTCCGTTGTGGTAGAGCAGACGATACCACTCCTCGGAGCGGAAACTCGAGCCGCTGGCGGGCGACGCGGCTGTCGAGTCCCCCTTGACGAGCGGTAGGTTCGCCGTCTCTGCGTGCCACTCCTGCAGCTCCCGCGCCAGAGATGCCCTCGTCTCTGGGTAGCTGATGGGCACGGCTGAAGGAACGTTGTGCTTCGTGCTCCGATGCAGCGCGTTGATCATCTTGCCGCAGATGAGGCGGTAGCGGACGATGTGGACAAAGACTGATGTCGCGGCGCGGTACTGAGGAGTTCCGTAGGGCGCAGAGGATAGGGGGTTGTTGTTGTTGTTGTTATCCTGGGCTTCCTGCGGCTGGGCATCGGCTGAGTTCGAGCACGGTGGAAGATCGACGTCGATGTCTTCGAGCTGTATCGCCAGCGGACGACCTAGGGCCAGGCTTGTGACGCGGTCTAGAGCGACCAAGCTCCAGAAGCATCTCCTCTTGGTCTCCATCTCCTCTTGCTCCTCCTCCTTGGCTCTGGTGCTCGTCGAGCTGCTCTCTTGCCTGTTGGCTGTCCAGGCCAAAGTATACGTCGAAGCTCGATGTAAGCCCATCTCCAGACATGTCCTTGCAGCGACTCCGATGAGATGCCACACGCTGGTGGTGGTGTTGCTTGAAGTCGTCCCCATCCGGTACTGACATATCAGCAGTAGAGCCTGCAGCCTCTCGATGCCATCGCGCGCGAGCACATCCGCAAGCCTCGTCATGGCGCGGTTGTAGTGCGTCTCGGCATCGTACACGCCGTTCCAGTTGAACTTGTGGACCTGAGCTGTGCCTATCGCGAGCGTCATGTCGACCAAGAAGGCGTCCACGGGATCGACCTTGTCCCGTCTGTCGGCCTCGTAGACAGCATCTAGAGACCGGTAGAGCGATTTCGTAGAGAGAAAGGGGTAGCACAGGTGGTCATGGCTGCAGTAGGCACGTATCAGCTCCGATGCGAGGCTCTTGGGGGGCAGCCCCGATGTCCCCTGAGGTGAATGAAGGCCGGAGATGGAGCTTGGCTTCCATCCTGCTGCGTTCATAAGTGACGAGGACGGTTGAGGTCGGGACTGGAGCAAGTTGGCGAGAAGCAACCCGCTTGTAGATCCGACAAAGTGATGCCCACCGCCAGCGATGAGACTCATCTGAATCACCTCCTCGGCAACCTCCTCGTCCCCCGGTGTACTCGACTCATTCTGCTGTGGTGTTGCCGGCGTGGCATAGCTCTGCGTCGGGGCATCGCCATCGTCGCTGCGAGCAGCCGGCGCCTCAGATCTTCTCAGCTGAGCAGACAAGGCCTCATTGTTAGCCTGAAGGTCACGAATCCGCCTCTCGAGTTTCTGGACGTTTCGTCGGCGGATCTGATGCTCGCTAACAGCGTACTCGCACGTCACGTCGGCCCTCTTGCAGGGGGAGCATTGCGGCTGCAGCTTGTCGCAGCGGACCTTTCGCCGATGGCATCTGTCGCATGCGCTGGAAGGCATCTCGAAGTGGATGCGTTTACAAGGACGATAACTAGGTAGGCTCGGGGGCGGCGATGGAGGCCGCTCCGTTGAGGGTTCGGGCTTCGGCGGTTGAGGCCGAGACTGGGGGTTATATCAAACCCCGCTTAACTACTACAGTACGAGCCCATGGGTTCAAGGGTCCAATAGTAGGTAGGGTTTCAATTGATGGCTTGGTCGATCGTTAGTTGAGAAATCAGTTTAGGTAGTTAGACTAAAGTTAGATGACCTGACTCGTGGAGGATGTGGTGTTGAGAGGATACAGAGAGCGTCGTGAGTCAACCCCTTGTTTAAACTATGGAACTACGTAGTACTAATACTCGGCAGTCTACCAACCTAGTTAGATACCTCAAGTCGTGTGCTTAGTAGGCGTAGAACAAAGTAGCCTCAGAGTCGCTCTGTCTGATTATCCTGTTGGCCTTGACGAGCATCCATCTCATAAACCACACACCAACGACGCACGCGACTGCGAAACCTGCGCTGCTGGCGAGCGGGATCACGTATCGCGGCGCGTCAGAAGAAGGCCAGAGATACTGTATCACGGTTAGCGACAGAACAGAACAGCAAGCAGCGCGACCTCAACAACAGAGAACTTACAGGAGTCCAGATGAAGCTAATGGTAGCGCTGACGTTGACGATGGCCAGCGCAGACGCCCGCTTCTCCTTTGTCTGGCCACACGTGTTTCCCACCCAGGCCAGCAGAATCGAGTTGACGGCGTAGGTGCCGATGGTGAAGACGCACATGGCAAAGTATCTCGCCCCGACGTTCATGGTAGCGCAGGCCAGGACAAAGCCAAACGTGGCCACCGCTTTGGCGACGGTGATGTGCCAGGTGCTCTCGTTGAAGTGGCCCGAGGAGCGCGCCCAGAGGATCGAGATGCCTCCGGCGATCAGGTAGGGAGGGCACGTGAGGACAAGGGTGATGGTCCTGTTGAAGCCCAGCGTGTCCACGATGGTCGGGAAGAAGTTCTTGAACCCGTTGGTGGCCAGGTGCATGTGCTGCAGGAAGATGAAGACCCAGACCTTGGGATCCGACAGGGCCTCGCGGAAGCCACCCCATGTGCTGCCGTCGAGCTTCTGTCCGACCCGGTCCCTGGCGACTCGGTCGTGGGCAAGCTGACGCTCGGCGGGGGAGAGCCATCTCGTCGTCAGGGGCTCGTCGGGGAGGGTGTAGCAGGCTATCACGGCGAGGACGAGCGTCACGGCGCCTTGGAGGATGAACAGCCATCTCCAGCCCTTGAGGCCCGCGGTGCCATCCATGCCCGCAAACACGCCCGCGGCGATCAGGCCCGCAAAGGCCGATGCGAGGATGTTGCCAGAGTACAAGATGCTGATCCGGGTCGCCAGTTCTTTCCGCGTGTAGAAGGTGGACAGCATGTACAGGGCACCTGGGTAGTAGGGGGCCTCGACGATGCCGAGGAAGAAGCGCGTTAGGATGATGCCCGTGTAGTTGTGGACGACGGCGGTGAGGCCGCTGGCGATGGCCCAGGCCATCATGAAGCCGCCCATGTACCACGAGGGGCGGACACGGGTGATGATCATGTTGCTGGGGATCTGGCCGAGCGTGTATCCGACAAAGAGGATGGAGACTGCCGTGCTGTACTGGGGACCCTCGAGGCCGAGGTCATCCTCGAAACCGTTGAGGCGAGCCAGGGTGATGGCGTTGCGGTCAAGGTAGTTGAGCCAGTACATCAGCCAGAGGGTGGGCTGGTGACCATCAGCGTATATCCATCACGGTCCGGGTCTCACTCACCATGATCCAGAGATCTAGCTTCTTGACCAGCTTGATCTCAGCAGGGTCAGTCTTTGCAGTGGCACCCGAGTAGTCTGCATCGGTCTTCTTGTCGAGGATCTCAGCCGAGTACTCCTGATGAGCAGCAGCCTGCTTCTCGACATCGCCCGCAGGCGCCTCATAGGTCTTGTCCTGGTCTCGAAGCGCAGTCATGTTGGCCGAAGCAATCAAGTCAACGTTCGGGGATGAGAGAGAGTTGGAAGAATGGTGGTCCAGGGGGCAGGGGATCTGGCGATATTTGTTCTAAACCAAGGGCCCCCCTTCCCCCGCATACCCCAGATTGCACACAGTCCATCCGTTCTTTAGATCCGGGGTATGCATCCATCCCATGGGGAGCGGGGCATGTTGAGGGGATCGCCAACGTTGCAACCAGTCTCTCGGCCAGCGGCGCCGATGGCCGAGTGGAAGCCAAGACGTCGGCCTGTCTGTTCGGCCGGCCTAGTTCGCCGACGGAAACAGGGATCCGGCCATTGGTGTTTTTAAGCTTAACTAGGTTAATATTGAGGCTAAAGCTAGCTAATTATCTATGAAACGAGGTTGATCTCTGTTCGTGGCTCACCTTCATCACTTGGTCTTCGGACCGCCGTCTGCAATCTTGACAAGTAAAGAATTCAACTCGAGGTATTCATGGCCTTTTTCATGACAAGACCAGCCTCAGGTCTCTTCTGAGAAGCCCAGCTCTTTCAAGATGGCTTCATTATGCTGTCCCAGAGCCGGAACAGCACCCATCCTCGCAGAGTCGGCATCAGCAACGCCAGGCGGGAGAAGCGCAGGGACCTTGCCAGCCGGCGTATCAACCTCGGTCCACCGTCCCCTCGCTCTGAGCTGCGGGTGCTCCCAGACGCCCTGCATATCGTTGACCTTGGCGTTCGCGATGCCCGCCCTGTCCAGCTTCTCGAGGACCTCCTCCGGGCTCTGGTCGGCAAACGCAGCGCAGATCATGTCCTTGAGGGCGTCGCGGTTCTGAGAACGCAGCGAGTTGCTGCTGAACCGCTCGTCCTTGGCTAGCTCTGCGTTGCCCAGCACTTGGGCGCACAGCTTTTCCCACTCGCGCTCGTTTTGAACGCCCATCATCACTGAGCCGCCGTTTGCCGTCTCGAACGGGCCGTAGGGGTAGATGGATGCGTGAGCGGCGCCTGCGCGGTTGGGCCCTGGTGCTCCCTCGAAGGCGTAGTACATGGGGAACGAGGTCCATTCTGTCATGGCTTCGAGCATCGATATGTCGACATGGGATCCCTTTCCTGTCTTTGCCCGTTTGAGCAAGGCAGCGAGGATGTTTTGGAATGCAGACGTTCCTGCTGCGATGTCGGCGATGGAGACGCCAACCTTGGCTGGCTCGTTCTTCGATCCTGTTACTGATAGGAGGCCGGCCTCGCTCTGCACCAGGAGGTCGTATGCCTTCTTGTCCCGGTACGGGCCGTTTGAGCCGTATCCCGAGATATCGCAGACAATGAGGCCTGGGTTGTCGTCCTTTAGCGCATCGAAAGAGAGTCCAAGACGGTGGCTGGCTCCGGGAGCAAGATTCTGCACCAGAACATCGGCTTTGGCTAGGAGCGCTTTGAGGATCTTGAAATCTCTTTGGTTTTTAACATCGAGTGTCAGACTTTCCTTTGATCGGTTGGTCCAGACAAAGTGTGATGCCAGGCCTCGCACCCTTGTATCGTAGTTCCGCGCAAAGTCGCCCTCGCCGGGACGCTCGACTTTGATGACGCGAGCGCCCAAGTCAGCGAGCTGTCGTGTACAGAATGGGGCTGCAACGGCATGTTCCAGGCTGACGACAGTGACGCCGTCCAAAGGGAGTATCTTCTGGCCGGACGATTGAGTGGACGTGGTGTAGTACCTTTGGCGGGAGTTTAGAAGACTGCTGTTACCGCATGGATGAGAGGAATGGAATCTTGTAGATAATGTGAGGTGACGAGCGGTTTGTGAGTGGAAGAGCAGTGAACTAGATGTAGTCTTGGGCGGCATTCGGAGCTGAGTGCCCACGCAGGAAGAGACTCTGGATGCCATGATGAGTTTGGTGCAACACAAGAGGTAAACGTCAGATGATCGTATCGTGAGTTGCCTGCATCAAGACTTATAAATAATGCTGACGGTACTGGCGTTGAGTGTCAAGATATAGTCAACGTTACTATGTAGTTACTGCACGAAGACGGTATTGGAGTCGGCTACTTCATCTGGCCCAGTCGGCTACTTGACCCCAACGTGGAGTAGCCTCAGCGCCCGTCGATCACTGCAAGCCAGCCGCCTTTTGAAACTGCATCTCTTAACTATACACGATGGAACGAAATGCCTGAACCGTCATAAACTGTGTCGCTAATAGTGCATAAATAAGTGTGAAGTATAGTCCGCTGACCCAAGAATCCGCTTATTCTTTAATCCCAGAACGATAACCAGAACCAGAACCATACGCCATAACTAAAGCTATTGCTCAACCTTCAAACGCCCCCTTCAAACCCATGTCGCGCCGTCCTTAACCTGAACCGTGAACCGTCAACGCGCAGCTATTTGTTGGCCAGAGTGTCGCGCGGAGCCACTCCCATGGCTTGTCGAAGGGACGGTGATAACGAGTCGGTCGAGTCCCTGTTGTACGAGGCCTTCGACACGCCGTCGGCCTGGCGATCCTGCGACATGGCATATGTTGGCGGAGGAGCTTGAGGCATGCGTGGTTTCTGCCAAGCGGCCAGGCCATAGTCGTCCAGCTCCTGATGGCCCTTTACGTCCTCCAGCCGCTCCAACCGTTGACGTCGTCGATGTAGGAAGAAGAGCAGGATAACGATGGCACAAGCAATGATGGCGCTGCGCATAGAGTCAGCGAGATGGCGCACAAATCGAAGCAAAGCAGCGCAAACTTACGCAATGACCAGGAAGATGCCCATGGTTTGGCCCGTTGTTAGAGCAGGCTTCTCGCACGTGTTCCTGTCTGGTCCCTCGTAGCATGATTTCTCGGCGTCGCGGGGGACGACTCGCGTGACATCCCTCTCAGCAGTGCGAGTGAAAGGCACGTCGCCTATACTTGAAGTGACGACCATGATGGGAATTCGAATGAGGGGCAGAACTGATGATTAGACCAAAAAGATTAAAACGACGAATACTCGATAAGATCAATCAAGAACCGTGATGTGAGGGAGTAAGAAATAACTACCAAGGGTCAAGGTGGAAGGAAGGGTAATGTCAGCCAGCCACCCTTGACGATTGACATTTAGCGATGACATCCCTTTTTCGCCATCCCCCTTCGTTAACTACCTAGTTAGTCCAGGAACATGGCACATAATACGGAGTAAATAACTACATAAACCTCTGATCGCATCCCCCGGGCTCCATGTTTCAGCGAGCTCAGCCCCCTTCCTCTGTGCCTGGAGACCCTTGTCAGGGCAAACTGCAGGGGGTAGGTAACTAGTATCCGGTGACAGTTGATGGGCTCCGGATACTCCGGGCTAGGACCGCCCCGTGTAAGATAGATACCAAGGGCCCTTGTAGACGCTGGCTATATGGTTGCTAGTTACATGGTGCACATTCTCCGGTGAGTCTGTTTGATCTGCCATGAGACCGACTACCCAAGCCTTGAGAATAAGTAAGTCTAGGCTGATAAAGGTGAAACTGGTCATTCATCCAAAACAATACAATTTGGGTGCTGTCTGCTCGGCCTTGAGATGCCCCTTTTTGTGGGGAGACCTTCATTTAACAGAGTGGACATGATCCCTGTTCCAGGCCGGGTCTAGGTCCCGAATGTGGGCTGCCTCGTGTCTCATCTCTTCCTGAAAGGCCCTTTTCTTTTCCCAGTCCCTGGATGCAAAGGCAGATCCAACGGCTGGATCGAGGAGTTGAAATGAACAAGGCTCCCATCAAGGCTTGCATGCATGAAATGTGCTTGGCGATGTGAGTTCTAGAAACTTGGCGATGCTTTGATGGTACGTAACTCGTAGATCTAACTAGGTACATATAACAGATGTCACTATCACTGACTGCTGTCATAGCATTGGATATGCTAGGGACAGAAGGGCAATTACATTTGCAACTGCTTGAGGTGGTTACCTTATGCAACAGCCCTCAATTCTCTAATCATGCAAAGTCGCAAGATCGCGACTCGATGACCTTGTCCATACACTGTTATGATCTGCCCGTCCCCTGCCGAGTAGCTGAAACGACAGCATGGACATGGCTTTATGTAGACCAAGGTCCTGGCATCTGGCGGCTATGACATCAGTAACACCTACATCGACATATAGATCTTATTGCTGCTACAAGTAAACGTCGTCTTTCAGCTACTATGCAGTACATGAAAATGATTTCTCATTGGCTTGGAGGCACTGGGCCATGTTAGGTTAGTGAGAAAGAGCTTTGTGTGCCACAAAGGGAACCACTGAATGCATGTTCATGAGCATATGTTAACTCCAAAATCTACAAACACAATGATACTGAGCATTTAAGAACAGAGCAATCCTCTTGATTTTGAAGGTAGAGCACAAATGTACGTATAGAGTGGAACAACTTTAGGCCGAAAGTTATGAGCTTCAAATGACATAATTGTTGGTTGCTCAACTGTCAGCACATTCACAACGTGAAGGCATCTCCACCTGTGACGTGTTGAGTGAATAAACATATACCACGCCATGTCGTCTACTTCCTTGACCCAGCAGCTCCTCGTCTCGGACGAGGAAGGCTACAAAAAGGCAACGCAGTCTGAGTTCCTCCGCCTCGCAGCCAACGGCCAACTTTCCAAGGACATTCTCGGCCAATGGCTAGCTAATGACCGGCTCTACATTCACAGCTACTGCCGTGGCCTCGGCCGCTTGTTGAGTTTCCTCGAATATCCAGCTAGAGTGCAGCGCGGCGAAGAACCTCACTCTACGACCAAGTTGCTTGACTGGATAGTCGGTGCTCTGGTCAATATTCGACGCGAGGAAAACTTCTTTATCGACACAGCAGCCGACTATGGCATCAAGGTCAACCTCGACACCCAAGCCGACGGCAGTGTTGCTCCGAGTACCAAACTCGAAGGCTTACGTCGCTGGGAAGCCCTCTTCGACGCCGTCTCCCCGAACCAAGACCAGGAGATCCCTTGGCTGGAGGCTGCGGTGGTGTACTGGGGAACCGAAAAGTGCTACCTGGACGCCTGGTCGTGGGCGCAGGCGCAGCTCACAGCGCAAGAGGATTCCAGCAAGGACGCCGATGGAGGTGCGGTACGAAAGGAGTTTATCAACAACTGGACTAGTCAGGAATTCGTCGACTTTGTGGATGATCTCGGACGCATCATTGATGAGGCTGTTGCAAAAGGAGTTGAGCGTAAGGGTGAAAACTTCAAGAAAGAGCTGCTTAAGCGCGTTGAGGGCAAGTGGCGGGGTGTTCTTGAGGCTGAGGAGGCATTCTGGCCATCTGTTTAGCATCTGCCTCGGAGTGATCGTGATGTGCTTGTCTGGTCTGGCTTATGAGCTGTGTTTGTCGGTGCATGAGATGCCAAGGTGATATGGGCAACGGAGATTGAACAAGACACAACAGCTTGACAAAGGGTATCTGGTTCTCGAGATTCAACATCTAAATTCAAGGTAATTCCACCACCAACGCCGTACAATGCAAATGACCGCGGTTCATCATGTCGTCGCTCAGAATACCGTCCGTCGCTTTCGGCCCGTGTACTTGGACGTGGCCTTGACAATCTTGCCCTTGCGCTCCATCTGCTCCTTCTTCTTAACGATCCAAGCTTTGCTGCCCTTCTTGGCGGCCGTATTGTTGCTCTTGATGGCCCTCCTCGCGTCCTGCACGTCAATGTCCTCCATACCGTCCACCACGCCCGTGATGTCGCCGCCTTTGGCCTCCAGCGAGCCACCACCGACGGTGAGCACCAGGTAGAGCTTGACGTTCTTGGTGCCAGGGTCGTCCTCGAGAAGACCGGCGCCGAAGCCGGCCTTGACAGCCGCCTGGGTGATCATGTTTCGCTGCTGGTCGTTCTTGGGGTAGAACTGGCAGACAGCTCGGCCGCCGCGCCTGAGCGAGGCGTAGAGACCGTTGAAGAACCTTGTCAGTCGGCCGGCTGGGGACGTGTCGCTCGTCTCGGCGCTACATAGCCACTGGATGGCTGAGATGCTGATGGCGGCGTCAAAGGATCCTGCTCGGAAGGGCACGCCCTGGCCGATATCGGCCAGCATCAAGTCGCCCTCGACGTCTCTCTGGAGCGCAATGTCGAGCATTGATGGCGACACGTCCATTCCGATCCAGGTGTGAGGGCCGCCTTCTTCCGGCTCCAGGGAAGAGAGGATCTCGCCGGAGAGACCGCTGCCGCAGCCGACATCGAGGATTAACGAGGGCGACTTGAGATCGAGTAGCTCGAGCGCTCTCCGCGTCATCGAGGCTTGGATGTTCTGGATTCGCGAGCTTGTCGTGTACTTTCGGGCTTCGGTATCGTCATAGTGAACGTCGGCCGCACTGGGTTTCTGTGAGCTTGAGGGGCATCGTAGTGGGGTTGACCGTCGCATACAGGGTATCTTCGGGGCGAGACATGATTATGACGCTATATTGGGTGTTGTATAATGCGATCTCAAGTATATAAAGCACAGAAGGTCAGAGATTGTATAGCTAGACGACCAGTGGAGTACTTCCGGCTGCCTCTGTCACCGGTTTCTATCGTTGAACAAAGATTGACACTTTTTTGTGAGTGGGCTGCTATCGATAAACGGAATTTTGCAAGGCCTCCCTGACAGCGGCATGGAATAACATAGACCCGCCGCCGTTAAAATTAGCCGAGCTGCGATTGGCAAAACCAGAAATCCCTGAACGTGTCCTTTGAAACAGGCTGAAATACTTCTGCGACCCTCGCACTCAATCCTTCTTCAACATGTGAGCTCCAACCTTACGGCGCTGGTGATCATCACAACGCAAACCATGTGGATTCTACCTCTTGTCGGCTACGCCGGCACTCTCTTGGGCTTTTGCTTCTTGACCCTTGCAATTGCCTCGGGCCTCTACTACCTGTCGGAGCTCGTCGAGGAGCACAGCGTCATTGCGAAGCGCTTCTTGACGCGCCTGATCTACAGCATTGTCGGCATCCAGGTCATCCTCTGGCTTGTCGATGGCTTCCCGTTCTGGGCTTCAATCTTGACCATTGGCTCGCATGTCGTCTACCTTGGGAACATGAGACGTTTCCCATTTGTGAAGCTCTCTGATCCCCTTTTCATCTTTTCGTGTGGTATGTTTGTCCAGCCCCCTAACTCCAATCTGTCTAACAGCATCTAGTTCTTGTTCTGGTCAACCACTACGTCTGGTTCCGCCACTTCTCTAGCACACAGGCGCAAGCCTACTCACGGACGTCGTACTACGAAAAGGCCGATGTGCCAAGTTTCGCCCAGATCGCATCTTACTTTGGCCTCTGCGTCTGGCTCGTCCCCTTTGCGCTCTTCGTCAGTCTCTCTGCTGGCGATAATGTTCTCCCGACCATGGGCACCGAGCCAGTCCACGGACTCGATGGCAGGGGCAAGCCTCAGGGCATGGTCAAGGCCCTGGTCGACCAGGTGCGCGGTGCGATTGGCCAGATTTTTGGATCGTCTTCATCTCCGGGGCTTGCCAGGCCGTAAAGGTCTGCGCAGTCGATCAAAGGGGGCTGGTATGATTTGTGAGAGCGCTCTATGCGGGTTGTTTCATCACTCACCAGCATCTGAAGTCAATTGCTATTTGACACTGGAAGGACAGCCATCGAACCGGTAAGACTTTATCTTTGTTTCTTTGAGTGTCCCTTTCGTACATGATGAACCAAACTTCACGCTAGATTGTATTTGACAAGGATTTCCTTGCTTGATTCCATTATAAGTTTCCTGACACGACACATCGTCATACATTGCTTCTGATTTTCCTCGCAATCACAAGGCTAATCAGAATCTTATAGATACAGTTCTAGAGCATGCCCAGTCTTAGCTGCTCGTTGACCTTTTGCCTGTCAGACCCTGACCTTGCGGTTGTGGCCTCGGAGACCACATCGGCTTCAAAGTGATAGAGTGGGGAGATGATGGTGACCGACCGTCTCTCGACTGGACGTGTTTTTGCTTGAGTCAACGTATAGACTCCTCGGGTTGACGGGCATGAACGAAACGTATTATTGTACCTCGTCACGGCTTGCGTCCACGCATAAGACCATGCCGTCTTACCTGGGCCTTTCCTGTGTCGTAGAGTCCTGGAAAGGGCGTCATTCGATTTTGAGGTCGATACGTTCTGGGTCGCCGAGGATGCTGTAAACGAGGCTAGATATCATCCCGGCCTCTCCTTCTTGTTTTCAAGCAGCCAAGCTTTCATCCATTCGACGGCTGAGGCGGGTGTGCGGCGCTGGCTGTCCTTGTAGAGGGACCCGAACACGGTGCGAATCTTGCATAGTGGAACAAATAGAAGCTCGAGACAGGCTGTACCAGACCTGCAGTCTCGATAGTTCTCAGGGAACGAGCAACCAGAATCACGCCGATGCACTTTGTTCATATGTGTTTGAGGTGGGACGCCTTGTCCACGGCGTCGTAGGCCGTAGTTCACGAAGCCGTGGACTAGACCACATCGATCAAGATGTAGTGTGTCGCATACAGGTTAGGATCGGGTGACAGCACCTTTTCGTGTACTGGGGTTCAGCATGAACATAAAGTACAAGCGAGTGCACCACGATGCACGCTGTGAATTATATACTATTGGTTACTATCCGTTTGAAGACTCCTAAGCCCAACCCGCAACGACGTTGCCTCGACTTGTCCGTCGCACACGGAATAAGGAAACGCTTGGCTCAAGGGTGTCTGGATCTCATTAGCCAATACAATCGTCTGGGCGGGACATCGGCCGTACCAAAGACAACAGAACCTCAAAAGGCTTCCTTGAATGGCAGCAAAGGCGCCAAGTACTACGATAAGGGTGAAGGCCAGCCTCGGCTCTTTGGAGGACAGGCTTTACTTGGTCTCCTTGTTTCCGTTGCCGTTAGGGTATCCTGGTTTCGAGCAGATAGAGCTGATCGAGCTCAACATCATTGGCGCTTCTATTCCTCACAACACATGCAAGTCACCTGCAACAGAACAACCAGTTGATTCCGTCCCAGACGTGTGCTTGACGCTATTGCTGCTTACTGTACAAGTTCCAAGGCAGTCCCCCACGCATACCCAGCTCGATGGCCTCTACTTCTTCTCGCCCGGCGGCTTCGCATCCTGGTTGCCCTCGCCCTTCTCGCCGTGGTTATCGCCGCTCCAGAAGTTCTTGTCGACGCGGTCGTCGGGCGCCCTGTTCCCGCGGTCGTGCTTCTTGTCAAAGTCCCTGTTGTGCTCGTCCACCTCGCGCTGCTGCTCCTCGGACAGCTGGTCGAGGTCGCCGGGGATGCTCTGGTTGGTCACCTTTGGCTTGGGCGGCGCGTTGTCCGAGCTGGCGTCGAGCTTCTCGCCGCCGCCCGTGCGGCCCTTGGCGCTGCCGCCGGCGAGGCCGTCCATGTAGCTGCCGTTGCTGTCCTTCTTCTCTTCCTGCCGGAGCACGGCTGTCTGGTGCAGAGGGCGGATGGTGGAGGATGTGAGGCGGGGCGCGATGCGCGCGGTAGGTCGGAGGAGACTGGTGAAGCGCATGGTTGCGGCTGAGGCTGTTCAAGTGCCAGAAATAACTTATTTGATGGCCTTTTGAGTGTTTCTGATTCCTAAGCTGCTTGTGCTTTTTGATGAAGGGATGTGCTTGGTTGTGATGAAGAGCTTGCAGAGTTGAGGCTCAAGTTGAGCTGATGGAGCTAAGGTAGCTCAAGGAATGATGACGTCAAGCGTAGATGACATCACTTCTCAGGTTACACACGTGCAGGAATGAGAAAGACTCTGATGGACAAGGAAACGTTGACTTTGCCCAGGTAACTTGATGGAAGAGGTCAATTGGCGTCTTTGGGCAGATGCTGGAGGTGGCATGAGTATCGCCATGATATCTGGTTAAAGATCCACATGCCCCATATCTACAGAGGATCGTGCTATCACATCCACCAGATCTTTCTAATATACGGATAGTTACAACTCTACCGAATAAATTACCCAAACACCTCTATCGAAAACACCAGAACCTAACGTTAAGCCAATGCACCCCCTTTTATCTTTGCTCCACGGACTATCTCTGGTATGTATACTGGTCCGCTGATCGAGGCATCTCCCAGCCCGGGCGCAGCTCCACTTCGCTGTCGCTTCGGTCATCCAGCAGCTCCGCGCTCTTCTCATTGCTAAGCTTGTTCTTGATCATGGCGATGAGACCTGGCATCTCGGAGTGAGGTCCAGTCATGATCCGTCCGGGATGCACAACATTGAACGCGACCAGGGCCAGAAACATGGGCAGTGCCTCCAGGATGTAAAAGTACGCCTCTTGTGTGGTGAGAGGGTTATCCTGCCCCATGCCGCCCGAGAACTCGATAAGCCGGTAGATGATCCGGACGGAAATCATAGCCAGGGAAAAGTACAGGGTGCAGAGTAGCATCCCCGACGAGGAAGTGATAAAGTCCTTTGCGCTCCTTCCAGGACCCTCGAGCTTGTGCAGTTTGAGCTGGAACTGGATGCACAGGCCGACAAAGATGAGGATGAAGAACTCCTGCAGTCCAATGCCGCCCATGTAGATGTGCACGGCCTTGAGCTGCTCCTTGGGCGGCGCGCCGGGGCCGGCCATGCTTCCGCCGACGAGCTGGACCGCAAAAGAGATCATGTCGAGGCCGACAAAGACGGCGGCCAGGGTGGCTGCCGGCATGCGGAAGACGGAGCGGGAGGGGAGGAAGTAGTAGACCATCCGGCCGAGGGTCATGTAAGCGTAGGCATTTACCCCTTGCAATGGTCAGCAACGGGCGCTGCCGTGCGAGACGTGAGAGAACTTACAGATTGGTGCGAGGAGGATGAAGATCTGGAAGACCAGGTAGATACCCCGACTCTGCTGGTATTTGGTGCTCAACGCCCGGAAGAAGAAAGCCATCATCTCCCAGATGCTCGCCATGATGATGACCCAACACCACCTCTGAGCCACGGTTAGCACGAGACAGCACATGATGAGAAGCATATACAGACCTTTTTGTACCTGGCAGCCTGCCAGATATGCACCGCCGTCAACACAGCAAAGAGCAAGGCAAAGGCAACGGCAGTCCCAAAGCTCGGATAGTAGTCCCAGATGGCGCCGCACGTGCCGGGAGTGACATGGCCGTTCTCATCAGGCGTCTCGGTCTGGATGCACGTGGGGATCGCAATCTCGATCGTCTTGTCCGGGATCGTGACGTGGGAGTTTGTATTTCCACTGACGACGACGAGCTTTGTCGTGATAAAGGTGCCGTCGGGAGCTGCCGTGACTTCTTCCTCGCGCGCTGCGAGTGTGACGGTGGAGGTTTCGGCAGGGATGGCTGCGGATAGAACCGCTGAAGTGGAGAGGAGGTGGAGAAGAAGGGTTTTGGTGCTGAAGTATCGGTACATGATGAAGAAGAAGTTGAAGTGGAAGATGGTTTATACATTATCATCTTCAGGAGCCGAACTACAAGTCTTTTATACCCTACATTTCCACCATCTTTGCAATACGATGCGATATCAAACCAACAAGTCCGAGACACTAACAAGCCTCAGCTCGCCATGACACGCATCTCAAATGCGAGCCGACTAATCAGCGTCGCCAATTGATACAGGGGGGGTTCGCTTTAGAGGCTCGGTCTCTTTCTGCTCAGCCCTACGGATAACTACAACGGGCGCTAATCTCGTTACGTTCTTGGCGTGGAACAGGGATCGCATCGAGGTTGTTATTTTTAAACCATAACTTATTAACCCCATAGTCCAGATATTGGGACTATTATCTTGGTTCACATGTCGAGTTACACATATTTTGACCCTATTGTCCTACCTACCCGGGTGAGGGGGGGTCTAGGTCAGGATACTAGCAGACCTAGGGCAGCATTTTTTCGCATCTTCAGAACTGCTATGCTACACCTCTGACCTCTTTATGGTTTGCACATAAGATGTTAGGAAGGAACAGATTAATAGGTCTTCAGACTGTTGCATTAATGTTAGATCTTTTAATTGACTGTTATTAAGCTGTTCTGGTTAAAATCTGTTATCTGCTGCCATCGCTCCTGCCTACATGGATGTATTCATTATGCTGAAAACCACCTCTGTTTCAAACCCCCCCTTCCCCGGGTAGGTACCTATACATGCTTGACCTCCTCACTCACACGCCAACGAACTATACATGTTGCCATGCCCCGAGAGATATCCCGCCCTATGACTATCCCGACTCTCCTCTTCAGCCCCTGGACGAGGGACCCGATCCTCGATCGCCCAGGCAATTCTCTCAGCCCCAACCTGGGCACCCGCTAGGTTCGGCGCCCCAGGCCCAAGTCTCAGCGCGGCCAGCCTCCCCATCAGGAAAAGCGGCACGTCGTCGTTCCACATGAGGTCGTCGTTGATGCAGGGGAAGCCCCCGCGTCCCTCGATCGGGTGCTTCTCCATGATGGTTCTCAGGTAGGGCAGCGATTCAAAGTTGGTCTGGATGCCTGTTGCGAAGTACAGGTAGTCCATCGGCGGCAGCCCCTCGATGGGCGGGTTTGTCTGGATGGTCCATGTGCCGTCTCCGTCGACCCCCTCGAACTTTGCATCGACGATGGTTGTCTCTGTAAACAGCTCGAGTCTCTTTGTGGCGAGATGCTTCTTTATCCGCTTGTGGAACACTGGTGTGAAGCTCCCTCCTTCGCGAGCCTCCTTCATGATGGCGAGTCTCTCATCATCCGAATCGGCCAACCAGAACTGCGAGTGTTTTGTGTTCTTGTACTTGCCTATCCAGTCCAGGGAAACGTCAAAGTGCTTGACCCGCATGGGCCCTCGCATCATGTGCCAGACCTTGGTGACGCCTTTTCGAATAGCAAGGTCCGAGAGCTGCGCAGAAGTGAGGCCGCCGCCGACGACGAGGATGTTTGTGGGCTTCCGAGCTGCCATGCGGCTCATGACGACAGGGTCTGGGAACTCGGCCATGTGCATGCTGTGGCATGCTTGAGGAAGCTTTTCCACCGCCGGCATCGAAGGTATTCGGGGGATCTTGGCCACGTTTGCTGGCCCAACCGAGAGAACGACGGTGCGCGCGTAGCGCCGGACTTTGTTGGATGTGACGGTGAAGAGATCCTCGCCGTTGATCGAGATGCCCTTCACTTCTCCATAGTCTAGATGCTCGAGAGCCTCTTTGCGGATCATGTCAGTTCCGAGTCTGTACCGAGCAGCGACCTTTTCGCAGTGGTCGCCAAAGAGGGATGTTGAGGGGTTGTAGTAGTCGTTTCGCTCTCTCAGGTTGATGTCGACGCGAGCCTCCTTTCTGGATAAGAGTCAGTCAGTCACCACTTGATGGTCTGTGATCATGGTATGAGAACTCACTTTCTACCGATGATACGCTGTCCAGTCATCTTCTTCTTGCCATGCTTGCTAACCTCCTTGCCGACACAGTTCCGGATCTCCATGAGCTCGTCTTGACGTTCATTCGCATACGCGTGCGCCAGCAGGGCATCCCGATCAAGGGGGTCAACGTGCCACAGCATGGGACTCCGCAGATGCGAGATATCGTACATGTTGAAGAGCCTGTTCCACCGCCCCATCCAGTTGCCATGGTCAGCGTCCAAGACAAGCATCTTGTACTCTGGCTGACGCGGCGGCTTGCGGCCGTTGTTGAGCTTGCCACTGCGGCCGTTCTTGGTGGTGACCTTGTTGCCGTACTTGTTGATCCAGTGGAAGCGGCGGTGCTCTTCGTCGGTGAAGAGGGCGGCGGGCGTGTGTTCGCGGAGACGGGCTGCGATGGCGAGACCGCAGGGGCCGGCGCCGACAATGAGGACGTCGTAGATGTCTTCTTCCACCTCGAGAGGCGAAGAGGGCATGGCGTTGTTGAACTCCATGTCTGGCATCATGAATACCAAAGAGTCTAGATTAGAAGGTCTACAGGTTTAGGAAGCCGGTAGTAAATCATGTTTAACGTGAGGTGCTCCTCCTCAACTAACTATACTACCCCACGCCTCCTTTGCAATATGGAACTGTCACGCATGAGAACCTCTATGGTCACTTTCATTGACAATCAATGACCTCAAGACGGTGATTGATCAGGTGAGCTATAGCAGGTAAGTCAGTGGCAGGTAAGTCGTAACTATTGCTCTTATCGATAGTTACCTTGATGGCCATTACATCACAGGTCATCAGGGTCCTCGGTGCAAGTCAGGGTCCATTAGGTAAGGTCAGTATCTCAGAGAAGAACTACTACGGAGTACTCTTGACAGAAATTCATACTCATGTGCTGTTATGAAAGTCTGATTGATTCTTGGGTTGGGTTTTGAGGAGACGAGAAGGCCAAGCATGAAGCTATCGTGAGATGACCCACCTTCAAGAAAGGGCAGATCCACCCACTGTACGGACTAATTGAGCGGATAATCATGTCAAACTAATAACTCGCTTTTCTACATATTATATCGTACATATATTCCTGAGCGGAAAAATCCACCTTCTCAAGTCGTGTATTGTCTACACCCTCTTCCCGTCAATGGTTGTACTCTGCATCCAGCGCATGCCCAAGCGGCCCTGAAGCCGCATAATCCGTCGTCACAAACGCCCTATCGACCACGCCCAGTCCCTCAGCGCAATACTGCAGCGTCTCGGCGATGTCGTGCGACTTGTTCAGCGGCGTCTTCTCGTCCAGCAGCACGTCAAACTCGACCCAGACGCCGTCTCCCGCGTGGTACGCCGTGACGTTCTTGAAGCCCTTGACCACGGGCGCAAACCGGTACGCGAGGTAGATGAGCTTCTTGAGCGTGTGGTCGTCGGCCGCTTCGCCCGAGAGCCGCACCACGTTGTTGAAGCACGTGTGGCCCCAGTCGTAGATGATGAAGAGCGAGAGGAGGCCTGCGCCGACGGGGTCGAGCCACCAGATGTTGGCGCGGTAGCCGATGAATGGGAATAGCAGGGAGAGGGTGTTGAAGATGACGTCGGTCTTGCAGTCTTGGACGAGGGCCTGGACTTGGCTCGTCTTGATGGGACGACATCCGAGACCTATGCTTCCTTTGAGGACGATGGTTGCTAAGAGAGACGCGATGGCAGCCCAACTAAGGACTTCAGCTTCTGCATGAGGAGGAAGCAATCTTGAAAAGGATTCTTGCAGAATCTGGAGGAACGATATGACCATGATGATGGAAAAGACCAGGATGCCCAACGGTTCGAGCCGACGTCTTCCCACGGGGAACCGACGCCGCATCGCCTGAAGCCTCCAGAGAACGAGCCGACTCGTCGACCAGACGATAAGAGTACACAGCAGATCCAGCGCCGAATCCACCAGCGACGCCGCAAGCGATAGCGAGCCCGTCGTAAAGACAGCAAACGTCTTGCCCGCGAGAAGCAAGATATTGGCTATGACGTTGACGTTAATGGCCAGGTTCGCCCTCTTGGCCGCCTTTCTCCTCTTCTGCTTCTCCTCCTCGGGCAGCAACTCCCCGATATTCCCCTCGACGCGCTGGATCCCTCCGCAGCGCTCCTGGTCTCCATCATGGTCCGGGTCCGGGTTCATCGACTCGAGCACATCATCCGCGATGGCCATGACCACGGCGTCCACCTCGAGCCAGTCGTTGAGACGCTCATTCTGCGCCTCGTAAAAGGCCCGCACCTGCTTATTCTTCATCGCCTTGAGCTCCTCGTCCGTCTTGCGGTACTTCTCAAGGCCCTCCCTGTCGATACCGTGGAGCAGGGCTCGCTTGATCTCGCCGCGGCGGGCGTCTTCGAGGGCGGTCCTCGCCGCATCCTGGAACTTGAGGATGCGCGGCGCAGGTCTTCGCTTGTTCGGGCCATTGAGCGCGTGGTATCGCCCTGTCTCCAGGTCTCGCGGGTGCTCATCGCGGTGCTGTCTGTGGTGGGCTTCGTCGCCGACGTGGCCTTGGCCGCGACGCCGGGCGTTGGAGTCGTCACCCCAGAGTCTCTTGCCAACCATTTCGTAGGTAAGATCTAGTAGTACTCAAAGCGAGATAAGAGAGAGACGAACGATCGGTCGATCAAGATCAAAGGGAGCTCTGCCTTTTGAAGCTCTTGTTTATTCCCGGAATAACTCCTTGTGTAACCATAACTATCTTACTCATGACGTAGGTGACGTAGATCCGGGGAAGACGGCACAGACGGCAACTTCTAACATAAGTAATTACAGGCATATGTAAGAACGAAACACGCGACACGCGGCCGAAACAGCTTCAACTCCACTAATAACTTGAGTACCGGCATCTTTACGTGGTATCCGTAGGATCAAGACAGGTTTTGGCTCTTTGTTTTTCCCAGTGGGTCATTTCTTCCACGCGGAACCACGGCGCCTGTATCTTGGCATCCTGTCGTCATTACTCTTGGCACTCATGACACTTGGTGAGCAAGCACTCATGATCATGACACCGATTCTCAAGTAATCCGGAATATGTACGTGTACATAACATATTGAGGCTATCAGCTTCGAAGGGAATCTATGTGTACAACCAACCGCAGTCTCGCAGCTATCGGAACCAGTCGTAATCTCATCTGATAAGGATATCTCAAAAATGAGTTTCTCAAAACGCCAAGCTCATCCATCTAAAACCCATGTCTCATCAAAACAATACCCAACTCGTCAAATAGAAAGTGCTTAGTTACCCGCATTCCTCATTGCATTCACAAATCTATGCCGTGCGCCCTCTCTTCGGCCTTCGCCCCGGTTGGGACTCTCCGAGTACGAATCCGTCCGGCGCGCAGCATCATGGTACGCCTCAGCGTCGCCGAGGCCTACCTTGGAGGGACGGGGAGGCGGTGGGGGAGCATGCCCGGGCTGCTGGTCCTGGGGCTGCGCCTGTGGGTGATGCACGGGCTCCCAGTCGCGGTTGGCCTCTTGTCGGTAAGGGTTATTCTGGTAAGACTCCTGGGTCGTCACAGGAGGGCGGCTAGATCGCTGCTCCTCACGATTGGAGCGCTCATCGCGGCTGTCGCGGTTCGATCGTCGTGCCGATTCCTGTCGAGGTGGTGGAGGAGTGGGTTGCGCCTGGAGGAGGCCGCCTAGAGGTGCGCCATTCTGAGGTACACCGTTCTGGGGCGTGCCGACCTGTCGACGGGATACCTCCCGGGGAGACTGCTCCTCCTCATCTGTAGCGATATCATCATCAGGGTCATCCTGATACGCTCGCAGCTCACTTCGCATAGCAAGGCTGGCGCAGATACTTCTAGCCTCCTCAATCGCCTTCTTCTGCAGCTGGAGAGCCTTGCGACGATCCCGCGTCTCCTTGTTCTCAGCCGCGATGGCCTCAATGGTCGTGTCTTGCATACGAAGGATCTCGATGGGGTTGAATAGGCGGAGCATGCCCAGAAGGAGGTGTCTCTCAACGACCTGGGTGATGACATTGCGGGTGAAGATGCGTGCAGTGAGATCATAGTAAATGAGCATCTTCTCCAAAACCTCTTCAGCCTCACTGTAGGTGCCACCCTCCTGCGTAGCTTCGGCGCGCCACTTCCTCAGACGCTCCTCGTATTCGGGGTCAAAGGGCTGAACCTCAAGCTCCATGTCGTCGGTAAGGCGGCCGAGTTCTTTGTCTGCGCTCTCGATGAGATCTTTCATCTGAACCTCGAGGAAGTGCATGCGAAGGGGGTCGCGCATGCGCAAAGGCCAGACATGATCAATGACATCGGCAAGGAACTCATTGCAGATGACTCCCACGTTGTCCTTGTACTCTTGGGCCAGAACAGGCCAGTTTCGGGAGTAGTCCTGGAAAAGGATGTACGGAGCTCGTGGGTTCGAGTCGAGGGGCAGTTCATTACCCCGGATCTGTCGGAGTAGAGGCTCAACCTCATATTCGGCAAAATCTTTCTTGGAGCGGTCTCCAACCGTGCCGGCGGCGGGAAGGCCAGAGCTGTTCGCGGCACCACTGGCGCCGTTGGCTGTACCGTTGGCACCCCCGGTAGGCTGGCTATTCTGGAACGCAACCTTGCGGCCGTGCTGACGGAACCGTCGAGCAAAACGCTCACTCTCCTCGCGTACTCGGGCACGGAGCTTCTGCGACGGCGTACCCTTGGGGCTCGACTGTCTGGCAAAGAACCGCTCACCGAAGGGGTTCTTGTAATTGCCGTTGACGGCAGGTGTAACAAGATTGTTAGAAGCGGTAAAGAGCTCGCCCATCTGGAACCGCATCTCTTCGGGGGTATCTTTGCCAACGCCCATGGACTTGAGCTGAGCTTCACATCCCTCGAGCGCCTGTTGAATCTGACGGCGAAGAGTTTTGACGTGCTTGCCAATGTGTCGCTGAAGCTGAGTGCTCAACTTGGCGCGAAGAGCGGCGATTCCCCACATCTGGGGTGGTAGAGCTGCCCACGCGCCTCGTGTGAAGAACTCGGCTTCACGCTGATCTCGCTCCTCTTGCGTCGTCCACTGCTCACCAGGTCCGGGGTTCAGCAGAACGTACCAGCCAAGCTTGCACATGTTCTCTTGATCCTTGTTAGTCACAAGCCCAATGAACTTCTCTTCGAGGCCGATTCGTTCCGTCATGTCGGGCTTGGTGAGAACACCGATGGTGCGCGACCCGTTGGGGTCAAAGTAGCGGGCCTTTTTGAGAATAGGTGCTTGGACATAATCGTTGTTGCCGCCGATAACGGCGAGGATGATGGTTCGAGAACTCTTCATGTATCTGTCGGAAAGGGCCTCGATGGTCTGAATGTCGGCCTCGGACTGGTCACGGTTGGCGACTCGGACGAGACCTGGGAGATCGACGAGGGTCAAGAGCGGCATATCAGGGCCGCTCTTTTCAACAACGAGGATATCCCGAGCAGCAAATCGACCAGGAATGCTTTTAGGCGCGATGAGGTCGGTTGCATCTCGCATCATCGCGTCAAAGGGCATATCGCCGGTGACGTCGCCACCATACTGAAGAAGACGGACCTGATCATTGTAGGGTCGTGACTTGTCGGGAATGATGGACACCTTAAACTTGGGCTCCTTGGATCTCCGCAGACGAATCTCGGTCGCAAAACGCGTGCATGCGCCAGCCTCTCGGGGAAAGGGTGTGCCGCTCAGAGCTTCGAGGACCGAACTCTTTCCAGCGGACTGATCGCCAACGACGACGATCTGGGGTAGTTTGACATCGTCGAGCTGGGCAAACTGAAGCTTGTCGATAAGGTCCAACAGGCTCCGTTGCTCGGTAGCAAGGCCTTGGTCTCCGACCGAGGACTCGATAGAAGGGCGCATATTTTGCCTAGCGGTAGTAAGAGAGTCAGCGTTCTGCTGGACGTCGTTTTCTGGCGGGATAACGAACAGCGAGCCCATGCTCTCGCGGCGGGAAATTGTAGGAGGAGCAGCAAAAGTATAGGCAGAACCAAGACCAGGCTGTAATATTGGTAGTGTTTTGTGTGTTTATATCAAGAAATCAGGTTCCACGGGGAAAAGACCAAGGCGCCAGGATATGCGCTTCTTCGTCATGTGTATTTATACATGATGACGCGTGGGCACTGATTCGCTCCTTCTAGCGTTGGGCTGCCTCTGGTTGCCTTTTTCGTGGCTGGCTGCCCAGCCCGAGGAGGCAACTTTAGCATCATCTCTGTGCTGCGCCACACGTATATCTCCAGGGACTCTGTTTTACAATGTCACAGTCAAAACAATCTGGGCACAGAACAACTTCCCAATGTAATTACGCTCTACCTAACACTCGCAAACTGATCTGATTTGTCGCGTTCGTTCTACCAGATTCTCCCATCCAACGAAGGCGGGCCTGTAGGTGTGGCGCATTAATCTCAGAGTGGCGGTGCAGATCTCAAGTCTTAGCATCAAGCAATGCCTCGCAAGCTCCGCGTCACCCAGTGGAAGAATGCTTTATTCCCTCTCACATGCATATTTGCCCGGAGCTTGGAGCATCTCGTTGAGCCACGCACCTCAGCAAATTTCAGCTTTCCGAAACGTAGGTACCTAGTTAGAGAACTTGGTCGTTTTGGAGTGCGCCTCCAGATGACGTAACCTCCCTACGTAGGCCCACACGACTGCTGGCTGGCACGGTATCACACAGCCACAACTAAGACAACCACACCTAAACTTGGAGTATCATCCTACCGATTGAAACCACAATCATAAGACCAAGGACAATATACGGAGTAGGAAAATTATAATTTGAGGCAGTTTCGGGGCTTTCTGGATTATACGGCTTTATATTCTATTGAATACCATCCTGAACAAAATCGCTATTTATTTGCTGCCACCATTAGAGTAGCATTGGCGCGTATGTTGAAGGGCCGATGTGCAGAGAGTGAAATGCATCATCAAGAATCATTGGCTCTTCGTAAGCGAACGAGTGTCTGTAAACAGTTGCTTCTGTTGTTGGTTATCACGGCTGCTGCTTTATGAGCTAGACTAGGATTCAAGACAGCTAGAGTTGTTAGCTGTCAAAAGACAGAGACAGAAGTTGTTACACGCGCGGCTGAGGCGCTTCACGATTTTGCATGGGTTGTCGTGCTGCCCCAGCATGTTATTCTTCCAGCACTAAGAAATCACTATATACTTATCCTGATTCTGTGCCAGGCTGTGTTCGGTTCTTAATTACTACTTGAACTCATTGTTCCCATCTTGAAATGAGCCATCCTCAAGTTAGGTAAATAACTTTTGCCGTTTCTATTCAAGGCATGTGAACCCCTCCCTCGGCGAGTCAAGCTGAACAAGCAAGCCCCTGTAGTCTACAAGAGATACTCCTGATGTACCTGATTAAGCCTCTATTATTTTCTTCTATTTATTATAATTATTGAAATTAAAGAGTAATTTTATTAGTAATAAAATTTAAAGAATAAGGGGGGCTAGAATAAGCAGTTAATTTTTATAGCACCCACTAGCCTACTACTTAATCTCAAGAAAAGTGACTAAGGTTAGCATTGAAAACTTAATAGTCTTCTTTTTCCAGTTGCTCAAGTTCTGCAGCCCTTTTCTAACCGGTCTGACTAAAAGAGATGCCTCAGTTCTTGGCATTAAGGCTCTCAACTCCAACTCTCAAGATTTCCGTGGGGGTTCCTGAAATAAAAACCTGCCATTTGCTGAGCGTTCAGGTAGGGCGTTTCACAGCATATACGAACCACAAAATTCCCTCTCCGGCGCTTGCGCCCCCCTTGTCTCTGTTCTCGCCCCTCGCTAATGCTCACAAGTACGGTGCTAATTCTTGTACTGGAACGAAGGTCGGGTCTCTGTAAGACAAAAATGACACCAACTAATAGTTGTCCAAGTACTTCCAACGACGATTTTCATTCAGCTATCTACACCTACCTGGTCTTCTATATGCGCCGATCTTGACCCCTCAGTTTCCAACGAATCTTCGGAGTCGATCCAGGGTATAATGGGACTTTTTAGGCATCATGTTGCTTTACTTCTTACCTATCATTTCTTCAACAAACAGACCCACTTCGGTCAGTTCAAGAGGTTAAAGTAGTCAATCTTCATCTAGCTTAACCGCTGTGGCTAGCGCCAAGATTATTGCACGATTGGTTCTGATGTACTATGTCCATTGTTGTTGTAACATCCATGTTTTCAGCTGTCCACCGCCGTTAATCAATAGCCATTCTGGGACCAGATATCCCTATCTCGCCGCCACTGTTGTGCATTTGTTACTCCCAACTGGTTCCAGAGAGCCTTGCTAACCAAGCATACATATGTATGATTCGCACTTCTTGAAATTTCTAGGACAACATACCACTCATACCTGAAATTATTCTTCAGATTAGTACAACATCTTTGTGCCAAAATGCTTCTCATCGACGGATTCCACGTCCTCGTTGGGCTACTGATCATCCCTTGTGTTATTGCCGATGACGGCGATGACTTTTCTAATAACTTGTTCACCGACCTGGCCCCGTAAGTACCTGTGGAGTAATACAGTCTGGCTGCACCAGGATGTTGAATCTAATTATATGTGTCTGATCTAGACTGCTGGCCCTCTTTGGAGAAAAGGTCACTATGCAATTTATGAGCCAGGCTATCGGGTGGGCAGACCATATAATTCTGGCAATGGCACCACTTGGTATTATTACTGTTATTATAGGTGCTATCAGAGTAGGAGGTCCTTCCTGGCTTAAAGCTATTATTGGCCGAGCTAGAGAAAGTAGGGCTATTCCAGAGGCTGAGTTAATGTCTTCTACTTCTGCTGAAGTCTGTGAGCTTTGGAATGGCCATGAGATTGTAAGAGTAATGGGAAGAGGGCCGATCCGGGAGTTTATCATTCTTTCGCCAGATAGCTCCCCAGAGAACGCAGGTTTGAACTCGGCGCCCTCAGACTCAGCACCTCCTACTCAGGACCCAGCATCCGGCTTCTTCTCCCGACCAATTCAAAAGAAAAGCTACCAGCAAGCCCCCTTGACACGCCCGGACTATTCACAACCAGTGAAAGTCGCCGAGCTAGGTGAGGACACTAAAAGCTATTTGATCAACAAAGGTTGGGTTCTGTCTCTTTACTCGATCCATTCACTAACGCTTACCGTAGAACCAACTTTGCGAGAAAGACTTATGGGCATGGGGGATTGCTGCTCTAATGATTCAGAGTCGTGTGGCGTGGACAAAGACAGTATTGTCATCATTCGGAACAAGAATACCGAAACACCAAACATGACTTTGAACGTCCATACCATTTTCAACAGAAAGGATATTTACGCTGTTGCTTTGATCGGCATTTTTCTTCAGCTTGGTGTCCTGGTTTACTTTGGATTTGCCACATATTATCCTGCACTGATGTATAAGAAAGATGGAAATCGGATCGCCAACTATGCTTTTCCCTTGACATCTGTTGGCACTGTATGTCTTGCAGTAGGGATGGTCATTTGCTCTCACGTCGTCGAGTCGAGTACACACGAGAGTTCTTATAGGCCTTGCAAGGGACGTGAAGCTCGGCTTGTGTGGATCCAAAAAGCTGCTATCGTCAATGATCAGACCTTCAGGTCGTTTGCAGTTTTCCCTGTCACACCGAGAAAGTTAATTGTGACCTCGGAGAACTCTGGAGGAGTGGAAGATGCTAGAGTTGTTTTCGGGGTAATGATATGCCTGATCGGCTTCGTTACACAGTTCACGGGGATGCGTGGGATGCATTGGTCGGCACCTGTTGTGCAGCTTGGGGCTACTATCCTCATGACGATACTCAGGGCTTGGGCTCGCCGAAGCCTTGCAGTAGTTCCCCAGGCCCGCGAGCTAGTCTCCAATTTTGAGCTAGATTGGTTGGCATTATCTTTGTCTATGGGACCCAACGAGGCATCTTGGGCGAGTCAACCTTCCAGCAAGGGTACCCACGCCTTTGAGCCGAATAATGAACGACCCTGGGCAAAGGAGGGGTGGGATTGGAAGATCTCTGGGATCGAGGATCCGTCAACCTGCTCCAGCTTTGAAGATCATACAGTCTATGGTATCAAGAGGGAGGGTTCAACACAAACGCGCACATCAGTGCCTGAGCCGGCCAGATCCGAGTCTGCCGAACATCTTTCCCAATCGATGCAACTACTTTTCAAAGCCGACTACGTGATGAGCATACGACGGGAAATTGGAAAGCTTGCAAATTGGCCTGGAATTGCATCTGAAGAAGCTATAGGATTGTCCCGAGCTATTGAGACCGCATTAAACACCTTCGATCCTCTTTTCGATCTAGGTGGCCGCGCGAAAAGGATGAGTTGGTCGATGAAGGTTTGCGGCAAGCCAATCCACTTCAACCTTCACCGAGACGAGCAAGGCTCATGGAAGGCGCAAGCAGATGAGCTGGAAGCTGCTCTTTCGCTTTGGCTGTATTACATCACAGATGTAACAGAAAAGGCTGAGAGACAACCTGGCGCGACGTCTGACAACTCAAGCACTGGTGGTCAAACTGCACAGAGCGAAGACAGCTGGCTCAGATCTCAGGGATCATTCGACAAACCGACTGTTCGATTACTCGATTCTTTTTCGACTAAACTTGAGAACAATCTCAAGTGGTGGATACCTACGGGTTCAGATACCAGGACTATGAGACTTGAATTGAACAGAGCCTCTTTACACAGGGAGGATGATCAGGAGGCTCCTGTCCCGGCTGCAGTTGCGGTAGAGAAGGAGGGGCGGCAACTTAATGTTGAGCCACACCGTATCGTCGGTTTCATGAAAAACCTCGGCGTTGATGTCATTGCGATCGAGTCGTTTCTTTCACTACCTCGGTTACTCTCCCAGTACATGTTTTCTTATTTCATGTGGGCTACAGCGAAAACACTTACACAGCCACTATCTGGCGAGGTGGAAGTGAGACCTTTGAGCTCCGGTACTGGGACTTCAGGTTGGAACTCATTCACTTTGCAGAATAGTGAGCTTACGAAGCTAGCCCAGGATATCGCAGCTACAGGCCTCTGTACCCTGGAGGAGGCATTTCTCAGCATCATTCCTCCCCTAAGCGCGACAGACAAGCTTCCACAGTCACATGCAGTCGCCGATTGGGTCAATAAAAACGCTGAATTTCATCAACAACAGGGCAGCTGGCAAGAGGCTGCCCGCAGCTATTTATGGATGTTCAGCGACCTTGATCTTCCTAGGAGGGGCCCCACGGTTGCAAGGGCTGCGGCCATGCTGATGGAGTTTCGTGACGCTGTCACAAATGCGAGAATACAAAGACAAGACCACTTGTTAGAAAAAGAAAGTATTCGTGAAATGTCGGAACTGGAACACAGTCTTAAGGAGAAGCTTGCAGCTTTGGACCGTCACCTGATAAAACGACTGGAAACGTTATTCCGCAGGCAGCAACGCAAGTGGCCAAGCTCTTTACCAAGACCAGACTCACCAGAGGACTATTACATTACCACGGATGCGACACTACACTTCACACAACTCAATGTCTCCATTGTCGAGTTAGAAGACTCTATGATACAGCGGGCTATCAAGGAAGAGGGCAACGTAAATCGTACAGACATCCTCGGCTGGACACCACTCCACTACGTCGCTTCTCTTTCCTTCGATAAAACTTTCAGAACAATCCTACGATCAGCACCCGAGATAAACGTCCAGGATTTACGTGGAAGGACACCGTTGCATCTGGTGTGCTGGAACCAAAAAGTCGATCACATAAGATCCCTTATCCGAGCAGGGGCAGCAGTGAACCTACAGGACACAGACGGACAGACACCGCTTCATCATGCAGCCCGCAGCGGCTTCCTGGATGGTATTCAAGTTTTGATTGAGTCAGGTGCAGACAAAAACATCAGAGACAACCAGGGGGATACACCACTCCTTTGGGCTGTGTACAAAAGACATCACAGATTAGTCCATACTTTATGGAGCGATCTTCACACAAGGCTACAAAACCACCACGGAAGGTCGGCACTGCATCTGGCAGCTTTGTTACCAGCGCCCCAAGATGATAATAGCGACAACAACGAAAGTGACGAAAGCAACGAAAGCGACAACAGTGACGACAACAACGAAAGTGACGAAAGCAACGAAAGCGACAACAGTGACGACAACTACGAAAGTGACGAAAGCAACAAAAGCGACAACAGTGACGACAACGACGACGGCGTGGGGCTACACTTGAAGATGCCGCCAAAGGGAACAACAAAGGTTGTTGAGGAACTTCGGCAGTATGAGCTCAATACACATATCCAGGACACATTTGGCGAGACACCATTGCATACCTCTGTGAGATCGGGGAACCGTGCCGTGGCGAAATGGCTTCTCCATGAAGGATTGGATATCAATACTCAAGGCAAAAATGGTCAGACACCTCTACATACCGTCGCTCGGTCAGGTAATCTTGAAATGGTGAGGTGGGTTCTGAGGAGAGAAAGGGTGAACTTGGAGGCTCGCAATGATACGGGACAGACGCCATTGCATTCCGCAGCGCTATCTGGTCAGGGCAAAATAATCCGCCGCCTTCTCAAAGAAGGTTCAAACATTGAAGCCCGCAGTCGCAGTGGGCACACGCCATTACATTGCGCCGCAATGTCAGGTCATTCTGAAGCCATCCAGTGCCTGCTAGACGAGAAGGCAGACGTGGAAACATCTGACTCCGGTTCTCTTCGGGCATTGCATCTTGCCGCTGGAGCCGGACATAGGGACGCCGTTGATCTATTGCTCGAAAAAGACGCCGACCTTGATGGAGGTAGACCCTGGGGAAAAGTTTTGCGTATAGCTGCTTTCAATGGTCATGTGGACGTGGTGAAGCTAATTTTCAGTAAGAAAGTATTCTCCAACGAAGAAGAGAAGCTTGGCGTGATAAACGGCCTTCTCATAAGGGCTTTAAGAAGGAGACAAACTGAAGTGGCAAAGTTTCTACTCGAGAAAGGTGCACAGGTGAGAAATGAAGAAACTTCTGGGCTTCTACTATCCACAGCAGCCAGGTGGGGTTACAAAAATATGGTAGAAATGCTCTTGGACCAAAACATCGATGTATCTGTGCCCGGCAATGAAGGCTCAACTCCTCTCCATGAGGCTTGTCTGGGAGGCTACTGTTCCATTGCACAGTTATTACTTGATGGCGGCGCCGACATCATAGCACGAAACCAGAAGGATGAGGTTCCGTTACATCTTGCAGCCGAGAGGGGACACACTGATATTGTTCAGTTACTTATCAAGTATGGTTCTGAAATAGAGCCACGGCGCAGAGATCTTTCTCGTACGCCGCTACACCAGGCAGCTCAGGGAGGGCACTACGATGTGGTTCAGCTCCTTATCAAGAATGGCGCTGACGTCGACATACGGGCTGCTGGAGAATGGACACCAATGCTTCTGGCGGCCCGCGGTGGACATTATAACATAGTGCGGTTTCTTCTCGATGAGGGAGCTGATGTGCATGCGAGACCTGCTCTATGGTGTACAGCACTTCATCTAGCTGCAGGTGGTGAAGTTGAACATATCGCAAGGATTCTTCTCGAGCGAGGGTTGGATATCGACTGCCGTGATAGGAATCAAAAAACACCACTTCATGATGCAGTTCAGAGCGAGCAGATGGGGATGACAGAATTCTTACTTCAACGGGGGGCTAGGGTTGACTTAAAGGATGACCAAGGCCAGACGCCTTTAGATATTGCAGAAGGAGATACTATAAAGGAGCTTTTATATGAATGGAGTTAAGTGTAGGATTATATTAAAAGGTTATTAGTATCTAGTTATAAAATATTATATATAAATCTCTGAGATAATTGTTT